>JADDOH010011397.1:0-60761 GCA_016648135.1 Agrypnia vestita | reverse complement strand
AAGGCCATAAAAATATAATGCCATTTATGTAAGATATTATATTATATTCAAAAAAGGATTATTATATTCAAGTAAGGATTGAAGATGGACGGATAACAAATTGAAAGGCAACAATTTTATTAATATGAATACTTAATATACCCAAAGCAATTGCAATGCATAGGGGGGTGATAATTTATTCTTCATTTAATTTGGCTACCCGTTCTCTGTAGGGGCCCCCGACCACCCCCCCCCACTGGGACTGAGAACAAAACAAAAAGAAGACAAACAACAATCGAAGAAAAAGAAACAAAAGAACCTGGATCTAGTAGGTCTGATGATGGGAAGAGGAAGAAGAAGAGGCAGAGAGGAGGGAGGAGTAAGGGAGGGGAGGATAAAAGGGAAAGGAGAAGGGGACGGGGAAGAAAACCACCGGGCTACCGGATGGAGGGAAGGGTACATATGGGACGCGGGGTAGATACAACGTTACAATTAGGTGGGAGAGCGTGTGCGGGGGGAGAAATGAGGGGCTCAAGAAGCTCGGATGTGTTGTCCAGACTATTGATGTGTCGGCGGTACAGGAAGTGTAGTGGGTAGTAGGGACTGGCGGAGTGAGGCATCATTGGGTTTGGGAATTGCAAGGCGCGAAAGCAAAAGGGGGGGCAGAAGGAAAAAGGGAGGCATGTTGAAAGGAGAGGGTGGGGGGGGGAGATATGAAAGAAGAAGAGACAGGACCGGAAACACATCCATGTTTGATCCTACTATTATAATGCATAATCAGTAACTACCGAAAATCTATTCACTGTCTATCCTAATCCAACAGCTTAAGTAACTTGCGGAAACGTATGCGTCTATCCCAGGTTGGGCTGGTGGGTGGGGAAGTACTGAATTCCTCTTCGGCTCCCTTTTCGTAGTGTAGCTGTTAAACCACTAGCCAAATATTCGAGTTCCCACAGACCATACTAATCATAAAATATAAACTAAAGCAATTTTACCTTTCCCAAAACCAAGTCTAAACCCTTCCTCGTCTCATTATCATGGAGCTAATTTTGTCATTACAGCATAGTGATGGTATTTTAATCGGTGACACACTAACCGTTATTTGAGATTTGTATCTGATTGCGTAGATGATTGGCAACTGATTTTTTTGCAATTCGACGGGCAACCATCTGTAGGTACTAGGCAACAATTATATCTTAGTTATCAATCATCGATACAATCAGGTACAAATCCCAAATAACTGTACCGAAAATAATCGATTAAAATAACGATTTAACCATCACCACTACAGCATTGTGTACCGGAAATGTGCTTCAATTGTTCCACTAAATTGTGTTGTTGGTTGGAAGAATCACCAATTGGCAATAAACCCGCCATTGTGTCAATATGTACGCAAAAATTATTAATAAGTAAATAGCAAACAAATTATGTATGAACCAATAATGAACAAAAATATTAGTGTACAAAACGCTCATCAAACCAGTCCTCACATACCTAGCTGAGGCGGGGATACTGACTAAGAGGAATAAGCGAGCACTGAATGTTTTGGAAAGGAAAATTTTGATGCATATCTTTGGACCGTTCTAGAAAGTGGACTTTGGCGCAGACGTTACAACAATGAGCTCATTGCTTTGTTTAAGGATCTAATCGTCACAAAATTCATAAAACAGGCAAGACTTCGGTGGCTGGGTCATGTGGAGAAAATGACTGAACGACAAGCACCCAAGTCCTTGCTGAATTCAAGACCGACAGGGCGAAGGAGCCAAGGCCAAAATTAAGATGTAAGCGACAATGCCCTGAAAGACATACCTGCCTTACAGAAGTGGAGAGCGAGTCCGAGATGAGTGGAGGAACTTGGAAAGGTCAGAATAAGTCAGAAATATTGAAAAAAAAATGCAAAACTTTGATATTGTATAACTCCATAATAGTTATGGAGTTATACAATATCATTGTTATACAATATTATTGATTGCTTGAACATTTTAGACTCGTAACATAAGCAGGAAGCTACCGGCGAGGTTTCTGCTGTTAGCTCTGGTACACCCTGTATAAATTATAAATATACAGTACAAAATCCTTCATACAAAAAAACACAATACATATTATATTAGTGAAAAATCGCTAGCAATAGCATAAGAAAATCAAAAAATCACCCAGATAGAATAGAAAGAAGAGAAAAAAACAATATTTAAATACCTAATTACAAAAACAGATTTACACTTACATTGAATCATGCGCAACAGCATTTTGTTATTAAAAATATCTGCACTTCTGTATATATTAACAAGTCTCTGAATTCTGCAGAGTGGCGAATTATGTTCCACGCATTGGCAGTATTATTGAAACAACCGAGACCGAGATGAGTGGAGGAACTTGGGGAGGTCAAGACCCACCAGGGGTTGTAGAGCCGAAAGTGAAATTATTTGCAAAAAAAAGATGATTCCTATCTACATGTTATACATGTATTAAGTACTCATTAAAAATCACCGCTTCGTATACGAGTACATATTAAACTGAATTCCGTATGCGTTTCATTTTTACGATTTTCCCGGCTATTCACAATTCCTATCTCACATGACTTTACATATTTTATACATGATTCCTAGTCCTCGTATCGGGGATCCCCCTTTTGATTCGATATCGGCCATCAGCTCCGTGCAATATGAAGCTCGATTTCTGCTGGCGAGGGGACTGAATGCATAAGCGATTATCCCTTCCATGCGAACGGCAGCAGCTAAAGCGGAGGCTCTTAGCAAAAATGTAGTTAGCCAGCGCATTCACATCCTATTTTGTTTGTCCGTGTTGTTAGCTATTTCCTTTTTGTAATATTGATTGGCATTCTGAATAAATAGTTTGCAGAAATTGGAACCAGATTTTATTTGACTTGTATTAATGCAAATGTGTTTATATTATTTGATGTCAGTTATTTCATGATATTCCAACTTTTCACAGAAGATAAGTTGGAATTATTAAAATAAAATGACAATTGAAAAGGCTTCCTCCGAAGATATATTAGTACAATGATGTTAAAACGACGATATCCCACCATTAGTTAGTCAATCCTACACAATGTCCAATTTTCTTGACAATAATCTGAATCCTTAGTATAATACAGTGTCTCATAGTAGCAAAAGCTTTACAGGTGAATTGCTTCCATGACCTTTTATCTACAGTAATGGAGGAATGCAATGTCAAAGTTTACATTTTTTTTCAATATATCTGACTTATTTTTTGAAAAAAGTTGAACTCTCATTACAGTAAGTAAGTAAAAATTCATTCTCGCAAAAATTTAAAATAGAATTTTTTACAAGGTTTTTATCATTTTATGTATCTCTATAGCTATTGATATTAAGTTATCGTTACTTGAACATTTTCGACTCATTATCAAGGCAGATTTCACCTTGGTAGGTTAGTGGAAATGTAATGTTAGCTCATGGTCGCGTTGAATATTTCTTGCCAAAATTTTCCTCCAGAACGAACTATACATTCGAGTTTTATGACTCATTTCCTGATATTGGTTATTCTCATCACTTGTAGTTCTTAAACGAGTGTATTTATAGGATCGTTTAAAGTATGCATTTTTTAAGTATTCAAATGATTCAATTGGTGGGATAAATTAATGATATTTTATTAGTGCGAAATCCTATGTTTAAAGTAAAAAAAAACAGATTGCCCAGGCTCTCCTGAAGCAATCACTTACACTCGATCCATAGAACTGAGATATAGACTAAAATACACTGTTATACTGATTTCCAAATAAATATTTCTAAATAAATAAACATAATTTTAAGTGTACCTATAACTTACTTTATAGTATGTTATATTTAGTCTAAAATAAGGCGGCACTGGAAATAAAATACCCACGCCTAGTTAATTTGAACTTTTCGCAATTGCATTAAAATGTCTAGAGGGTTGTTCATTAGAATGTTTTTATTTATATTAATATAAATAATCTCAATTTTCAATTATTATCAATTTTTTGATTATATAAATGTACGGTATAAAATCCTTTACAAAAAAAATAATACCTACATATATTAGCAATAATTAACGTTAGCAATAATATAAAAAATCAAAAAATCACCTAGATAGTATAAAAAGAAGAAGAACAGATTTATAACTATATCGAATCATGCGCAGCAGCATTAAAAACTGACAAAATATGATTGATTTCTTATATTTAAAAAATCTGCACTTCTGTATATATTAACAAATCTCTGAATTCTGCATAGTGGCGAGTTATGTTCCGCATTGGTAATGATAATATTATTGAAACAATAAAATATTGAAGCCATTCTTGTGTTTCTCTTGGGTGTATGTATATTATACAAGATTAAAGTGCAGGGTTGTCTGTCACATTATTTAGTATTTTGAATAGAAAAAGCAAGTTGGATATTTTTCATCTCTTTGATAAGATTCGGTCACTGGACACGAATTTAACCAGAGCAACGTCATTAAATACACGCTAAATTTCGTAATATGCACTTGACACAATCTTCTACGCGTATCTAGAAATCCTAGTTCACTGTTTGTGTCGTGCTATGGATCACTTCTCACACGTCGGTAGGTACTTTCATCATTTACTGTCGCTGGAACACACACGCGATAGCAGTAAGCCGTCGCACGGTTTCGCGTCTATGGCGTCAGCCTTCTGCCAACAAATAATTCACTCCGCGCGCATGCTTGCTGGGTATTTATAATTGTCAGTCGCATCTCGAACGTTCCGGAATAATCCAGTCAATTCCACATTCATGTAGAATATTCGAAAGACTTCGACTAATTCAATTCAACTAATGCAATTCCAACCGTTTCAGACTTCCGTGATAATATATTCCATCCAGCCTAAACATGTAAAATTCATGTATTAATATAAAATACTTTTATTAGATTGTTAGCAATAGAATAGAATATAATAGAATTCAGAGGAATTGGATAAAAATTAAAGTTTCACTGTTGGCTTTCGATCTACATCTGGCAAATCGAGAACGGGGAATTATCGCATTTTTTTCTTATCAATTCATTTCCTCGGCTGGTACAAAAAAAACTACCCCAAGTATTTTTCGCCCTGTGGACAGTTTTCCTCTCACCCTCGGCATTATCTATCGGTGACCTGAATAGCGAGAGTCAGATGTTTAGGGTTTCCATTATTTTTAGTATTGGAATATTTTAATTTTTGTTTTGTCAATTTTTATACTCATATAAATTAGCGTTCCTTATAATATTGCCTGCTATAATCCTGTACTGTGCTAATTATGACTATAGTCATTATAGTCATAATTAGCACAGTATAAAATTTTTGTTAACGAATTAAAAGTGATTTCTTGCCTATGTTATGTTCAAGCAATCATGACAATCGATAAGGAGTTATGCAATATCAAAGTTTGCATTTTTTAAATAATATTTCTGACTTCTTTTTTTACAAAAAGTTGAAGTGTCATTGCAGTAACTTATCTCGATAACGGAAAATTCAATCGTTTCAATAAAAGTTAAATAAAACAATAAAAACCCTGAAAAATTCCAATTGGATAACCCCTTCCAAATGAAATTTGGAATTCGACTTGTGTTAAAGGGAATGAATTTTTCATATTAGATATAAGTTAGTGCAATAATACAGTCCAACGTTTTCAATGTCGAACAATTTTTTGACGCGTTGCAGCTAGTACTTATATAAAAGCGTGTTTATATTTTTAAATATAATATATGGTCGGTCACAGCATAACCTATTTTATACCTACTGCACGCCACTGGACAATACATTGATTATGTGATTGCCTGTGACTTTATTTCTACGGATTTTTTCGATCTGTCTGCGTACAAAGTAAATCGCGGAGTATTCCCGAGTATAAAACCAGGAAGAATGCGCTTCCTACCTGCGCTCCTTAGCTGCCAGCTAGCTCCCTGGGATGTGTCCGGAGCGGCTGCACGTGGACTCCGACGTGTGTGGAATGAAAACAAAGCCAGAGTATTTCGGTCTCCCGTCAAATTGTGTTCGGCTGCCGTAAGACCGTGCAGCGAAAAGGTTGTGAGTAGTCGCTGCAATCGATGTTTTATTTCGACTCCCGTGTTCGGAATTCCGAGCGGGAATCCATTTCGTTGTGAAAACACTGTCGAACGCTGCAATCCTAGCTAAGCTAGTTGTATAATTTTCTACGGGAATGTTATCGGAAACATTTTCTCGTCGCGTCAATTTTACGCGGACAAACAATTAATCCAATTTTAATCTACAGTTTAAATTTTACAATTCACTAATTGACGCCGCTAATATTATTCTTATAGTAGACGGATAAATTAAAGTGGTAGGAGAGGGTTTTTTCACTCATTAACGGAAATATGGCCAGTAGGAGTGAAGTGTTAGAGAAGTGATTTTATTTATTAGTTTAATTTATTTAATATAGCTTTCTACGACCTAACCTAACCTAACCTAATCTTTATTTTACGAAATAACTAATAATTATTTTTATTTATAATTATTTCACAAGTTAATAAATATAAAATTTGTATATCAATTAATACTTAATTTTTATATTTAATTGTAGTACATATTTACATTAACATCTATAATACAATAAAATCGATAATTAATTTTTAATTATTTCATTTGCCTCCCGCAGTCACGATCCACGACAATATTCATAAAATTCGTTAATTTATTTCACCGTTTATGTTAACTTTCGCAATTTGATCTACCCAAAATATTTTGCGCCGTCATAATTGCGCGTCGCAGTACGTTTGCAAGCAATTGAGCGAACATTATCTTCTCGTGCATTTCGCCGTATTGCCTTAATTACTTCACATTTCCCAGTTACCCCTCTCCGTCGCCGCGTCGGGATCCCATTAGAGTAAACAAACTTTTGGCCTCGCAACCCCCCAAAAAGTTGCTGGAAAATGTAACAACCCCTAAACGAAGCCAGACGTGATACGGGATACAAGTATTATTGTGAATTCCTCCACGGAAGTTTCTCACGTTTGTATTCGACCTGTTTTTTAATGTTTTTTTATTACCACGCTTATATTGGCTTCACATGTTTGTCTGGACGGAATCTAATAATCCATATAAACACGTGTAGCCTATTTAGTATCCATGGATTGCATAATATGGGACAACAGTCAATGACGTCTGGGGAAAAACTTGAAATATTTTTGAATCCTCCATGAATTCATTAAGCATTGTTGATCTTAACTATATTTTGTAAATCTAATATTAAACCTAATTGTTGTATTTATTTTTGTTTCAGGTGAGTAAACCTTTGGACTATTAACACTCGTGACATCTAACGGTAAGAAATAATAATACAATAAATTTTCGTATTTTTCTCTCATAGATACATACAGGGTGTAACAGAGCTAATCCACGATATTACAGGTGGATTGATGAGTCGAAATGTTTAGGCAACCAGGGCCTACTATCAGTAGTTGAGGAGATATGCGCCATCAAAGTTAGAATTTTTTTTTTAAATATTTCTGTATTGTATTTTTAATATATGCGACATCAAAATTTGCTTTTTTTTCTCCACATTTCTGACTTATTTTTTGCAAAACGTTGAAGTATCATTAGAGTAACTTATATTTTTATCATTTTATTTAACGTGTATTGAAACGAATGAATCAATATAAGTCACCGTAATTGTGGACTAGCTCTGTTATACCCTGTACCCTTATCGACTTCAAGCTGTGTTCCGTAAAAGTTAATGTCTGTTGGGCCGGTGCGCCGCTCTGTCATCTTTATTGATATGGGACTTACATTTTCAGCACATTTATAATTATGTTTTCTTTTAATATTGGATTATGGGGGTTGAATAATATTTCGAGAATGCGAAGAAATATACACAGGACAGGAGCATTTTCATAACATGTAAGGCATAACGAGGAAATTTACGAGTCTTTTTTGTATGAATTAGATCATATAGATGCCCGGCTGTATTCAATTCTTTCAACCCTTGAACACAGCAATTTGTGACTCATAAAATATATGAACTTTTTTCTCATACGTATTCATGGTTTAGGTCGATTATAGTGTTTATAAAAGCTAACTTATTGCTGGGTAAAATCATTTATTTCCCTCCAACACATTCAATTTTTTTTTTTTTTCAATTGGTTGAGCAACTTTGTAGATTGATATTTTAAAAATTCATTTTATTATTTGTTTTAATGTACTTATATATTTATTAATTACACCTACATGTTTCGAAAAACCTTTCCATCTTCAGGGTGTTTTGTATACGTCAAAATATCAAAATGAATTATGTCTTTTGTTTTGGTTTTCTAAATTATATAAAAAAATATTTTAAAATATTATTGCTGAAGTTCTTGGCTACACAAAATTATTGGAATTTTTTTAGAATTGGATTATTAATAATATTTTGTTTATTTTTACATGCTTTATTAATTTCTAATGATTCTAAATTATTTAATTTCAGACCAAAATTATTTTTGTATAAAATAGAAAGTCCTAAATCTTTATCAAAACCGTGATCATTTTCTAATAAATGATCAGTAAAATTCCTGACGGTGGATAGGTTTTTCCGAAACGTGTAGGTGTAATTAATAAATATATAAGTAGGCTAAAACAAATAATATTTATACAATTTTTTAATTTAAATTTGCTCGGGAATATATATTTTTGGTGAAAAGAAAAATAAATATCCGTGGATAAATAGTGAAAATGGATAATAAATTGGTTAGAAAAAATAACGTAAACATTATGAAATATTTTAACGACAAAAAAAGGATGGGTTTTTAACATTGAAAACTCCCACCGTACTTTATACGTGCGTTTATTTGCTTTTTTACACCACTGAATCCGATCTATATCAGAACTATTGAATCCTATCCCGAACCAAAATTAAAATTGCTAATTTTTCGAAATTTTGATCGTTCCAGGGTCGCTATCGGGAGAAGAAAATGCTCACCAATTTTACAGATTTTATATTTAAAAGAAGAAATACAGTTTACGAAATACATTTATATTTAAATAGTGTACGGGAGTTTCATAGTCGATTCTCGGTGACGTAACAAATCATCTATGTGATTTCCAAGTCTGGTTTTTCGCTAAAGTAACTCCCCGTGTTGAGTTGTTACATTACTTAGAAAGTAAGAAACAAGTCGTTGAACAAAAAATTGAATTTATTTAAATAAAAAATGACAGTTGGAAATCGTAATTGTTTTATATTAAGAGTAATATGTCCAATGCAATGCATCGTATGTTTCACCATTTAGTCTTGATATAATTTTGGTATCCGGGATTTATTCCATACTATTGGGTTACGTATACATCCCGAGATAATAATAAAACATCCAAAAATTCTAGGAAAATCCATATTAAGTTCGTAGCTCGTATATTTCACCGAAAATCCTTACCACAACAATCTCGTTCGAAATCCTAAACAAATCTCATATCAATTCGCCACCCTTAAAAAAGCTAACAAGGTTGCATCGCTCTACACAGAATAAATATTGTAGCAAACCCACTACCGCGAAAATTGCATACATTTTCCGTCATAACCGTTTGAACACCGCGCTTGTGTGTGTGTGTGTGTGTTGGTGGGGGCGCTCGGAACGGGTTCGACGAACTCTGCAGCCCCTGTTCCGTCTCGCTCCCGCGCCGCCGCCTTCTCGCTCTCGCCACGTGGACAGATCTGTCAACCCCCGCCCCGGGAAGCTGCTCCCAGGGGTGGTCCTAGATTATCGCAGCTGCAACAGAAGATAACGTCTGATGGGAGATTCGGGTCTTTGTAGGGGTTTATCAGAAGATTGGAATGGAAATTTAATTATTTTATTTATTTATATCTTAATCACGTATTTTTTTATTTGGATTGGACACACAATTTGGATTGTATTATGCCTGTGTCACTGGGAGATTATGTGTTGAGACAGGCATAATTTACAAAATAATTGTACAATTCATAACTCATATGTGTCTAGTTACAATTATGGAGAGGTTTTCGATCTTTTTCATCGAATAATTCTCTTTATAAAACATAGACCCGAATTAAGAGTCAATAGATGATTTAAAGGTTAAGGTACGCCTTAAAAGTGTTATTTACCTATTGTACCTTAACTTCTAAATCACTAAGTATTGACTCTAAATTCGGGCCGTAGTCAACTCCAAAAAGAACTCATTTTTCTATAAAAACTCCTTACACTTTAACATGCTTTTCAAGGATTTGGATTTTTTAATACCTCAACCACTGCGGTCATATTAAACGTAACCATAATATCTCTTAATTATTAATACACGTATTTTAATCCATCCCATATTCCCTTACATTCCCTCTAGTATTTATTTGACCATTAAACTTTTTACTTTACTTTTTATTTTACTTGCTGTTGCTTTGTTAATCTTATTATGTACTAGTTATCAGGCCCATGCAGTGGATTCATTGAAACATGACTTTTACGTTAACTTATATTTTGAAAAAACATTGAATTATTTATTAATTAATTAATTATTATTTATCTAACGGAGGACTATGAGATTTAAAACTTGAATAATATGATTATAATTATGGTAGGTAAATTACGAGATACATCTCTTTTTTTTTAAATGCATGCTTCAAGGTTTTCACTACACGCCCCTGCTATTTATAACCCTCAAAATATGACGCACTTTTTATGTTTGAATATCAGATTCATTACTTAGTTATATTAGTTATACATCAATAAGCCTCAACAAAAAATATTTCGAAATCAATATATAGAGTAAACAAATTATTTTTTACATTAAAACATTACAATATGAATGAACTCAATGAAAAGATGACAAATGATCTAATTTCTACTTAATTTGTTTCAGTTTTTCACAAAACGCTAAAGGAAATTTAACTTTCACAGCAACATAAAATAATTGCTAAATCTTATCATGTTCATGTTAAGGTAGGTTTCGTTTGTGTCGTTTCGGCCGCGAGTTAAGGCTGTGAAAACAGTTCCACGTAGTGTGCCATAGCGTACTGGTAGTCATGTAGTAGAGAATGATGTATTTTAATAACTATTATTCTAACTAGTCCATGGTAATTTGGAGGAATCATGTGGTTACCTAATTTTTTTAATTTTTGTCGTATTCTTGGTCAACTCTTGTAATATCACTGAATATCATTGAAAACATTATAATAATTGTAAATCCAAATAAGTGAAAGTAAACAGTGTTGTTTTTATTTTTGAATATAATTTAAATGCCTTTTTATTGCACAAGAATATCTCGAAAAACTGCAAGAGACATTTTTAATTTGTGAAACTAGGATATTTATTTTTTTAGTTACGCCCCCTTTTCCGTCAGACGTCGTCTTTTACCGCTCACACTATACAGCGGTCCATTCCGTCACGAATTTTTCTGATAAAATGCATCAGGCGAGAAAGAAAGATGGCCGCCATTAGATGCTTTCTACTGCGGCAGATGTGGTCCATGAGCCGTGATTAATTATAGTCTCCCTCCTGATATTTATCTTCTCCGTAGACTTTATCATGATCACACGTCAATTAATTGTATTCTCAAGTTTTGCACAACAACAGACACTGGTTATTTATACATTCTGTTTTTCTTCTTCTTCTTCTATTTTTCTTATTTTTTTTTAATAGAGAGCTACTCTCCCTACAAAAATTGTTCAAAAAGATGTTTCGAAAAAAAATATTATTGTAAAAAACATATTTTTGGAAAAAAAACTTATTTTAAAAAGTTACGCGGACGGATGGACAACAAACAAATATCATACCTAATAGTTGAGTATTAGGTATGATGTTTATTAAAATAATGTAGTTGGTCATTGAGATGGTTTGGTCATGTAGAACGTATGAACGAGGAAAGGGTGGTTAAGAAAATATATGGGGCGAGTGTTGAAGGCAACAGGAATAGGGGGCGTCCTCGAAAGACCTGGCATGGTCAGATACTCCAAGTATTGAAGGATGGCCCTGTTAAAAGCCTCAACAACCGTACATTGCTTGCATGAGAAGATGTATGAATGTAGCCGAAACAGGTGCCATCTATTCTAGGTGTTCTATCTTGGCCACCGAAGTGGTGTGCCAAGATGGAAGAATACAGCGGTCTACCATCTCTGCCTACCCCTGCGGAGAAACGGCGTGATGGTTAGTTAATTTGTAAAAGCGACTACCGATGATGCATTTGCAGTAGTGTAACAGGCGAATAGTAATTCAAGAGTATCGCAGGCTCTTGTCGTTCGGGTGTAGGTGTCCCGTTGGGAAATCCTGAGGGGATCTGTGTGATACGTTTACATGTGTTTGGTGGTTTGACTCTGTCATACCCCGGTATTGTATTAATGTGTGGGCTCCTGCATTGTGGCATCCTGGACGAAGATCTGCCGGTCCCGTGCTTCCCCAGCCGGATATCCAAATGTATTTTTATTACTTTTTATTTCGTCTTTTTCCCAGTTAAGGGGGTGTTTGTTTGACCTGCCGCCACCGCGAAATTCGTCTACTATGTATTATTTTTCTTCTTTTGTTATTACCATCTCTTCTATTTATTTATGTATTTCTTTTATGCAATAAAGACGTATCTAGTGGTGTCGGTCTGTGAGTGGTTTTGTTTTTTGCGGCCGTGCCGTGCGTGCGGGGCAGCACGGTCTTGCATTGTAGCTAAAAAAATGTCAACCTGGAGACGAATGAGAAGGACCGATACGGAAGTTCTTGCTCATAAAACGGTCCTGGGTAAGCGGTGGGTACCATTCACCGTTCACAGGCTCTTGTCGAATTGAAGGAAAAATATTTTCGCGAAAAAACCGCTAAAAGATAAATTTTCATTGAAAAGTCCCCCTTGAACAAGTTTTCCTTTTGTTAAAAAAATCATGAATAAATGATGGCGAAAAACACTTCCAAGCGAGTGCGTAAGATTAAGAAAATTATTCACCGCGTTTTGTTATAAATCATTTTGCGTTAATAATGGCGGCAATATATCAGGTTTATTAAATAAACTTCCCTTCTGATGCCCGATTATTGGCGTCATTGTCGGGCGGCGCCACTTGCGCCCGCTCCTGCGAGTCCCGAGGGGCGAAGTACATTCACAAGTGGATGCGATCAAACAAACAGGGTGAGGAGAACTTCGCCGATATCTAGAAAACTAAGGTGCCGCCCTTGGACAAATATTAAAACGCAACCCCCACTGTTTTATATGTAAAGTACCTCGAAATCTGATATTTTAACCGGTCTCTGGTGGTGGGCTATACTATAGGTAAGTGCGTGTTTGTATGAGACTGTATGATTAATTATACTTTAAAATTTCGAAAATTTTACCCTACACTTTAATGAGTCACTAGAGACAAAGCTCATATTGTGAATACCATTTAATGTCTAGTAAATCAGGAAGATCTGATTTGCCGGACCCAACATATGCACAAACATGATAATCATCAATATCCATTGAGCTCCATACATATGGATTCTTTGGATCTTTTAAAATTTTCATTAATTGTAACGCCACGGTCATCCAAATGAGACCCAAAATGGTCTTGAGGCAATATCAAGTCAGCCAGTTCCAGACCAAGAGGAGCCATTCTGCGCTCTACTCGGTTATTTCAAATTCAATTTATTTAAGACATTTAAGAATAAATTAAATACTATGTTTTAAACCACTATATTGCTATATATTTGTCAACTAGTTTCGGTTGGACTCAACCTTCTTCAGGACAATTATAATATAGACTAATCTAGGTACAGAAATTTATAAAGGAGAAAAGAAAAAGAGAGAGGGACACTCTGTCCCTCTCTCTTTTTATATATAGTGCTTTAAAACATAGTATTATAGTATAGTGGTTTAAAACATAGTATTAAATTTATTCTTAAATGTCTTATAATGTTAAGCCACAAAGTGTTTTCTTGCTTTGAAAAGTTCAATTTATTTATTTTTAATATAAAATTTACATTACAAACATATGTTTAATTCGTAAATATTATTAACAAGTCAGATAATATACAAACAACCAAATATCAAACGTATATAAATTCATTCATATCAAAGGTGTAGGAGAATCCTGCTTCGGAAAACCCCTTCAGACACAATATGGAATATATCAATACCC
Organism: Agrypnia vestita; assembly: GCA_016648135.1. Classification (NCBI taxonomy): domain Eukaryota; kingdom Metazoa; phylum Arthropoda; class Insecta; order Trichoptera; family Phryganeidae; genus Agrypnia; species Agrypnia vestita. The sequence goes on along the minus strand of JADDOH010011397.1, from coordinate 46,761 downwards.
AAAGCGATTTTGTTCAGCCTAAGCTGTAGCTCTTCCAACAGACATAACCATCGGCAGGTTGGTACTGTATATTGTAATGTGAAACAGTCTATGCTGACGATGTATAAGGTAATTATCAGGAACATACAAACCAATGCTTTGCATAATTTCAGTATTATCGAGATCATTCCGCGCAATAATCGATAAAAATGTGTAATCAAGTACACATTCCTTCTAGTCTTTGGACTATTGTAGCCAAGCATACCCTGGAGAAACTTGATTGGGTACAGCCAAGGGTAATGCCCGTACTCTCTCATGTAGATATAGTTCTTATTTACAAAATTGTAAATAATATATTGTAGCATGTATCGATTATAATATCCCGTCCATATATAGAACACGACAAATTGTCACATTCCATTGCAACAATTGCAATATTAATTATCAATCAAATTCTGTGATACACAGAATATTGGGGACTGGTAATGAATATTTATTTATTTATTTATGGAAAACTAACAGTACATATAAAAAGATTATACATGATTATTGAACAGTAAAGAGACCATCTTACATGTTTCCACAGAATTAACCTGTTGTGTGGAATATGGTTGTATGGTTGACATTTTCAACGACAGTCTGGAGAAAGTAAAGTTTACACTTTAAGAGGTAATACGTACTGCTTTGTTACTGACTTCAACTATTAATATTAGGTCTTTACATATGAAATTGAGGTTTAGTATGGGAGGAACATAAAGCCGATTTTTTTTATTATAATATATTTATTTAATCAAAGTATGTACCATTGCTATCTATGCACTTTTGCCATCTCATAGGTAGTTCATCGATCCCTTTACTAAAAAAACCATTCGGACGGGAATCAATAAAATCTTTGAAGGCGGTTTGGACTGCCCCATCGGAGTTGAATTTTTTCCTTTGCAAGAAGTTATCCAAATTTCGAAAAAAATGGTAATCTGTTGGGGAAAGGTCCGGAGAGTACGGTGGATGTCTTAGACATTCCAATTGAAGCTCCTCTAATTTGGTAGCCGTCTGTTGTGCAGTGTGTTGTCTAGCGTTATCATGAAGCAGCAGTGGCCTAGAGCGATTAACCAGCCTCGGTCGTTTAGCAGCTAGCTTTTCCATCATGGTTTGCAGTTACTGACAATAGACATCTGCCGTAATCGTCTGGCCAGATTTAAGAAAGCTGTAGTGAACGACACCAGCACTAGTCCACCAAACGCTCACAAGTAACTTTTTTGGAGTCAATTTTCGCTTGGGGCATGGTTTGGCTGGTTCGGCAGGGTTTAGCCATTGCGATGAGCGCTTCCGATTATCGTACAGGATCCACTTTTCATCACAGGTAATGATTCGATTAAAATCCCTTCATTATTGTGCCGGTTGAGTAATGCAACGCAGCAGTCAACGCGCGTTTGTTGATTTGCTTCACTCAATTCGTGAGGTACCCACCTTTCAAGCTTTTTCACCTTACCATTTTGTTTCAAGTGGATTAAAATAGTTTTATCACTAACACCGCAGCCTGCAGCTAACTCGGATGTAGTTTGCGATGGATCCGCTTCCACAATAGCCTTCAATTCTTCATTATCAACTTTGGTCTCCGGCCGTCCACGTGGCTTGTTCTGCAGGTCGAAATTTCCAGAACGAAAACGTTGGAACCAAAAACGCACTGTGTTTTCTTTTGCGGCACCGTCGCCATACACATCATTAATCCTTCGAGCCGTTTCTGCAGCACTGGTGCCACGGTGGAACTCGTACTCGTAAATAACGCGATATTTCAAGTTTTTCATTTTGTAAACTGAGTGACGCAAAGAAAAAAACAATTGAGAAAAAAACAAATGAATTATAATTTTCAAAACACAAATACATGAGTAAATAACTGTATAAATTTGGATTTGGAATTCCTAACCAAAGAGAAGATATTTGAGATCAAATTTGCCAGTATGGCAAAACGCCAATTTCATATGTATGGACCTAATATATACATGTAATGGTGGGTAATATATATTTTTCATACACATTGCTGCTCTGTACTTTATATTTTTAATTTCTATACTCATGTTTTGGTGCTATTCCTGATACTTTTTATATTTTGCTACTTATAACTAATATTGTTTAATGTATGTTCTTTTTAATTCTATGTTGTATTTTTTAGGTAAAAGCCTATACACATTGCTGCTCTTTACTTTATATTTTAAATTTATATTTTTAATTTTTATACTCATGTTTTGGTGCTATACAGATATTGTTTAATGTATGTGCTTTTTGAAATTTATATTATATTCTTTATGTAAAAGCCTTTACCTAATGGGCGTAATCAAACAAATAAATAAATAAATTAAAATGTAGAGATATCTCAGAAACTTCTTTTGGACTTTCTCCACTATAAGAGAGTACTTGCTCTCATGTGGCTCCCAGATCATCGAGCCACTCGAATCTACTTCGCACCAAGGAGTTGTAAAGAGTTCTCAGTACGCGGATATTCTCGAAAACCCTGGCAGTACACAGAACAAATCCTAACATTCTCAAAGCATTACCACTGATCGTCTCTATGTGATCGTGTTATACGCACTTCTGCCGGGAGCATTTGTAGCTATAAACAATGCATCGAGATCTTGTTGCCTAAAGTGTTGTGTAGCAAACCCTATTCTCCATCCAGACCCCCCGTCCTCCATGTCATAAAAAATAAGCAAAGCAAAGACCTCCCCCTTTGGTGAATGGCTCCTTATTAGATGTCGCATGCAGCCAGTGCATCGCGGCTACTCAGTGGTGTTAGTAGGCGTCCGCCACAGTGTAAAAAATATCTTCAATTTTTTTCTGCCTTCGACCGACTAGTGCTTAGTGTCACCGTGAATTTCCATTGGAACCTGATGATATGTTTGATGTTTACCATTTGAATTAGCTTTGGGCGCAGCTCGTCAACGTTCAAAATTATTGTGTGTTAAATAACCATAAGGCCGTGTTACTTGGGCGTCTCTCCGATAACAGCGCGGCGCATCGGATATTTGCCTAATCTTCTATTTGTACTTCGCCTACGTCTACTTTGATGAGTCAATAGATTGTGCGGTGCATGTGTGTGTACCTACTCACTAGCTCGCATCACTCACCAGTCATCGGGTTATCGCTGGAGTCAGATTATTTACGAACGCATTCGTTATTTCTTATTTATGATCGATGCGGATTTAATTTATTGATCGCATTCTATTCATAGCTGCTATTGGTATGATCTAGATTTTTTATATCTCGGTTATTTTTTAAATGTAAATGTATTCTAAATATAATTATTTCTTTGTCTGTCCGTCCGCCCGTTCGTCTCCGTAACTTTGTTAATGACGTCCCCTAATTTCGTTCGAATTCACGGCTAAAAAAACAAATTAAATGGAGGTGGGGTTTGAACCCCGGGCCAGCAAACCCGAAAGCGGCAATGAAAGCGATGCTCTCCGTGGACCTCCAAAAAGATACTATAAATATATACTAGGGGTTAACAAAGACGCGAACCAATTTTCCGTCATTTTTGACGAGTAACAGCTTGTGTTATTTTAATCCAAATAAATTATTACAGGGTGGTCTAAGGCTTGTGAGCTGAAAGAGATAGTTTAAGTGATCACTTTATACAATGCAACATGTTATCAAATTTTTTAAAGTTCGAGTATGTTCTAATCTTTCTCTTTCTCTAAAGTTTCTTTCAAATATTCTAATGGACTAAGCTAGAGACATATATGGCGTGTGCATGTGTGTGTGTATGTGTGTTGTATGTTGGTCTAAAGCCTATGAAATCATTATTTTAAGTTTTGCTTAAGAATATACTTTGTGTCTGTGGATAAGTCTATGCCTAGGGAATTCTTGTATTGCAAGATTAAGTTTATGATTCTACTGATAACCGAGTTTTTTGCGGCCTGAGTTTTAAATTTTTTGTATCGGAAAAGAGTTGTGTGTCGTGAACGACGGGTCGGTACATTAAAATCAATGTATGACAATAAATCAGGACAGTCCATATTATTATTTAATATATAATGAAGAAATTTAATATCTAGGCATTTGCGTCTAGAAGCTATAGACGGTAGAGAAGTTGAAAATATATTATGATAGGTCAATCAATACTGTTGCAAACCAAGAAATACAATTTAAGAATGAGTTCTAGATTAACAAGTTTTCCGACGAGTGCGTGGGTTCCAAGGTCAACACCGTGTTTCTATGAGTAGTATAATATAATTGCGATTCCTTAAAATGACATTTCTAGGAACTCCGTATTGTAAGAATGGTTTGATAGCGCGATTAATAATAATTTCTTGGATTTTGTGTACAAAACTTATCATATCAATTTATAGCATATATTATCAGTTTATCATTAAGAACGCCGTCGCGATAGACTCCAATAAAATAGATAATTATCGTAACAATACCTTACAGAGATTCCGCCGTAGGGAATTTTCATTTAAAAATCATTGAAATTTCACATTAAATTTTGAATCCGCTTTGTCATGATAAATTTGATGATCGTTTTACGGTATGTATAAAAAAACGCACGCTCTTAGTGCTTTTTCTTTTTAAATTCTTGAAAAATCTTGGAATTGAGAATTAACACACTTCCAGTCATCCAATCGAGCTGAAATTTTGTACATCGACTTGACATTGATGACAATGCATTCTTACAACAATTGTGGTCACACATACAAACACACACACAAAAAATACAAATTTATATCGGATGTTCGGGTAAATACCTACTTTCTTGTACTATTTTAAAATTATTTAAATCGTGGACCTTTTAGAATTTATCTCTTTATTCAAAATTACTACAATACAAACGCCGTTTGTTATTCTGTAAAATCTTCCGTCGTATCAAAATGCCAGTGATAATTTATTAGTACAATAATACAAATACTGAGGAAACAATTTTCCCGATTATATTAAATTTAATTTAGTACCGGTATGATACAAATTAATATCTTAGTCAAGGTAAAAAAAGTGTTATAAAATGGAAAACGAGACCTCGCATGTAAAAGATTTATAATGAAAACTATTTTATTTTATTTTATTTTGAGAGTGTTCCTTTTGACAGAACCTGCCTCGACCTGGCCTAATATAAATATATATATTTTTAAATATATAACTAACTAATATCCATCGCTCCATTTCCCCGCAGGAATAGGCAGATAGAACGCCACATTCTTCTATCTTGGCACACCACTTTGCTTCTATTCTACAGCTACATTCACACAACTTCTCTACAGTTGTTGAAGGCTAATTCTTTCCGATTACTACACATCTAGTTAAACTATTTTCACAGCACAGGCGCTTAGCTTAGTTTCAAAATAGTAAGGATACTAGCCGTACACCTGTGAAAAATCACGGAACATGAAATGGTTCGCGTCTTTGCTTAGCCATAGTATATTATATACTATATATTTTGACGGTCCACAGAGAGGTGGCGGTAGCAACACGCCTTAAGCGGCCGGTCCTGGTTTGCTGGCCCGGAGTTCATGCCCCATCTCCGGCCGTTTGATTTGTTTTTTTAGACGTGAATCCGAGCGAAATTACGGACGTTCGAACATACAGACAGACAGCAAAATTATTATAATTTACATATTTAGATGATGCGACACGTATTCCGTGTTCGCATATCTTAAAAAAAATATCGATCAATGGTTTTCCGCACGTGCGCCTAAGTGATCGCATTTTTAAATTTTTTTATTTTATTTATTTATTTATTTATTAATGCCCTATAGGAATTTTACAAATAAATAGGTAAAGTGTACATTTATAGAATGAATATTTTGAATGAAAATTAAGTGATTGCTCGAGAAATACAATCAAGAAAAAAAATAACAAAAATAATAATAACGTTAAGAGGAAAGCAAATACTTAAAATACAAATACAAAGATAAAAATAATATAAAGTAAAAAGTAAAAAGCAATTACATATATAACAAAAGCAGAAGCTTAAAAGAAAAGCGTAAAATAATAAAATTCAACATAGAAAATCATAATACAATAAAAATGTTACATAACAGTTAGTTATCTCACTCAATCAACAACTGAAATATAATCCAATTATTTAAGTCTAATTTGACAATTACTAGTATCTTTTAAATAATAGTACACTCAGTAAATAATAGTAGTAATTAAATAAGTAATACACCTTTTAAAATATACATATGTATGAATATTATAAACTTGGTGGCAAAAACGTCAAGTTGCTCGTATCTGTTTGCTAGTCTAGGAAGCCTTTGCAGTGGGGAATTAAAAGCGTAGTTGGCAGCTGTTTTTTCATTGCATTGTCGCATCTTTCATTCTTTTTTGCCAATTTTAGGCTTCTCTTCCTAAACACTGATTCATGAACTGCGTAGTGACTTGACTTCCGCGAAGTTCTCAGCCGCCTCTCCCGGCGCCCACGGAACAGTGCGGCGCAAGGCGTACACTTTTTTGCGCCGATTATTGCAAATTGAATGTGGACGACCTACAATCCTAGAACGATTCCAGCAAATGAGTCACCGGCGGTGCTGCAATGCTTCCACGCAAGTGTCGTCCTTAGCGAAACGGAACTTGCAAATACGAAAGTAACGGTAATGGGTGATTCGCAAAATGTCTCCTTTCGGCAAACAAAATTGGTCACGTGTACTATGAGCATGTACAGGGTGGATTTGTTTTATATGTAATTGTAATACAATAAATGACAGCATAATTCTGGTATTTTTTAAGTTAAGGCAATTACGTTACAAGACATACGTTAAAAGTTGTATATGATATAGTTGTATATGATATAGTTGATATATGATCCACTTCCTGGCAATCGGAAACAAGACGAACCTAAACCACATATATAGTACCTATAGTATAGAATAGTAAAGCTATAGCTATACATAGTATAGTAAAGCTACTGTATAGTAAAGTACTGTACTGTGCCTAAACTGACTCCAAAGACAACAAAATAAAATACTGAAAGTGATCAATTTGATATACCTGACATCAACTGAAACGGTTTACCGAAAAACACAGTAATTAAACGTTGGTATCATTACAAAAATTGAATTACTAAAACTCATTCACAAGCTAGCAAATGGCGAAATACAAGACGAAGACATTAAATTACACAAAATATACAAAAATCATCACTAGAACGGTTCAAAACTACCACATAACTCAAGCCAAAACAAAAACAGGACAATCACGACTAATTTGTAACGGGTTAAAATTATACAACGACCTACCACAACAGACCAAACAATTGACTACTAACAATTTCAAAATAGAAGTGACAAAAATGCTAAAACTCAGCCAAATGTAAAGAATGATTTTGTGTGCTTATTATTTTTATATTGTATATAGAATTATTATGTCAAATGTTATCCATAAACCTTTCAGGTCTCTATCATATTTTCAATAATAAAAAAATACCATACACTCCGAATTTTGCATAGTTATTTTTTAGACCATGCAAAAAACAAAGACACCCTTCCCCTGGATAATCCATTGTGTTCTCCCCGATATCGAGATGTATTTTATCACGTTGTACGCAATCCGTTTCAATTTTTGCATAGTTACTTTTCAGGATTATGTGCAAAACAGACATCTGACCCCCACCACTCGCCTCCCCTTTCCGCAGAAGGTATTCGCCATAACTTCCCTTTTCTTAAATGGATGCAAAACATATAAAATTATTTCTACTTGAGTTTTATTATATTTTACTCAAATATCTACTAAAATAACTAAATTTCCTTCTCCCAATATTAGATCAGTGTTTTATAAATAGTATTATTAATAATTTAGGCGTGTTACTCTTCAGTTCAAAGTCAAAAAATATATAATATAGAAAATAGTGGAGTTTAGGAAATTTCATGCGGAGATTGTAATAGTAAACACATCGGTCAAACTTCTAAAAATATCAACATTATAGTAAAATGTATTACTTTCCCCTCAATATTTCCTTTACAAAAACTTTTACTCCTGCTCCTTTTATCAGTACCTAATAATAATAATATTTATTTTATATATTAATGTAATCAGCGTAATACTTTACTTGTCGAAGAGAGATACTCTCGAAACTCGAATAGTAAAATATAAAATATAATTGAACCAAGTAAAAATAACATAGTTTATGTTTTCCATCCATTATTAAAAAGATCATCATGAATAATAAATATTCGAAAATAATCGTGTCGCTAGGTTTTGAGGGGAATGAAAAAGCTAATTATTTTCTTGTTTAATGATGAAATGTCTATGACGATGAAATATTTATAGCTATATACAAAAAATGATTTATTCTTTTTGCAAATCAGTTTAAAAATAATTTAAATTTTTTTTCCTAAAAAGCAAACGGCGCATTTTATCAAAAAAATCTTTCACTGCATGTACCTTACGTTATTCATAAGATGTTTGCAAAGACTTTGAGACATTTTCTCCATCGGTTTGAAAAAACGCAAAAGATTAATGAAATTCATTTAAAAACTAACCTACCGTGCTAGCTTCAAATTGCTGTAACTCAGGCAATTTTTGGTATTTTTGAATTTGTGTGGACTCAAATTATTCTTAAAACTTCGAGCTATTAGATGAGATTTTTTTTAAATGTCTAGCTATGAGTGTACCCTCTTAAGAAAGCAAAAATTATTTTATGTAACAGCTATTTTTGCGCCACCTGTATGTATGCGATTATTCTTAATTCGGCGAGCGATCACCGGCACACCGTAAACTGCATCTTCTAACCTTTAAATCACATTTAGCAATCATTGTTGCATCATCACCCACGTACCTCATGACTGAGGATCGTGGTCTTCGTGAACTCCCGCCCTCTTCACTAAACTCCTCCACTTTTCTTGGCGTCTTGCAGTCTGAGGGCTGTCACCAGATTTTCCGATTCCTTAGTACTTGGAGTACTTAACATTCGGCCAGACCTTATTTTAATACTACAAGTGCATCAGCTCTAGTTACTTTGAAACTGTTAAACATCAAACACATTACATCACAACAAATAAGCAGGTGCCTATGTTGTTACATGACGTCCATTTGAAAATATTTATGATGAAAATAGTATTTCTGAACTTTCTTGACGGCACTCAAAAACTCACTTGCACATTTATTCGCTTATATGTCACTCCATTAGAGGATTCTCTTAATTTATTATTCGCTTCTGTCACTCACAGAAGTCGCGCTCTGTCAAAACATAAACTTATTCATTGACCGTGCGCTACGCCTTAAATACACATCCGCGTTTCGGCACCTTCTAAAAAAATTGGGGCCCCTCCATTCCTTTTTTTTTGTTTTTGTTTATATCGTAATAATAATAATAATAATAAGTTGTTTATATAGTAACAATATTAATACATACATGGATATTGAAGGGCAAAACTGTATATTACCAAAAAAGTCTCTGTTGCTTTTCTACGTGGTCGGTTCAACGGTTGGGAGACCATTAAGCGGATGATGCTCAAATATTTTGTGGAATCATAAGAGGGCGTCCTTTGAACATTATTAAGTGTAATCAGAATCAATAAAGGCCTTACAGGAGAGTCATCTTCGTTATTTTCTTACCCTTTTTGTGACTTATTTGTGACTAGTGTGGCAAAGGGATGTATTCTGAGCGAGGGATCAAACTGTGACTCATTTGTGAATATCTGTGACCAAAGGAAAGTATCTCTCTTCAGATCGTTGAAGGGTCAAAATGAAAATCATTTTGTGTTATAAAATGTGACAAAGGGAAGTAAAATGCGTCTCTTTATATCCGAACAAGGATCATCGTGATCAAAGACAACCATTTCTTGATTTGTAGCATCTCAGACCAGATCCATTCAGGGATCGAACAATGGCATTAATAGTCGATTATATCAACATTGACACAAATTCTGCTGATATTATTTATGTAACTTCTAACACGGCATACCGATATAATACTCTCAACGTGAATTATCTAAGACAGCGGCAATATCAATCATTTTCTATTGAAAGAATTCGAGTATATAAATTGAATCACTCAATCATAGTTTATCTCATTACCTATTGCCGTCAAAAAATGTTTCTTGCTCGTATGCTAGCGAAATATTTTTGAAATCCCCCTCCATTGAATGGGGCTTTCGACACAATTTACTCAGTAAAGTAGAATCGTGCAGCCGTGGGATTTCAGTCTCACAAGAGAGCGACCTCCGTTTCGTGACAACACCGAAAGCTTATGAAATCAAACGAAAATATTAAACAACTGCAATGATTACTTTTATTGATTCCGAAACGCTATCGATTCGCGAATAATGATAATTTTTCCGTTCAATCCACAGATCAGCAAAATATATAGATATGAACGAACGGAAATTTCTTGGTACACACACATAAGGTCTGGTTCCAATACTTTTGATTTGTTTAAAAAATTACTACGAGCTTGTAAATTTTTTAATAATTATTTATTATTATGTGGTATTATAGTACCTATACCAATGTATTATTTTATAAACTTATTATTTTGTATACCAAAAAGACGAATTATGTGTGTGCTATTTTATTTGCACATACCTACATAATTCGTTTGGCTTTTTAACGTAAACATTAGTTTACATAAAAAAAATATTTGAATTTAATGGACAAGACCTGCGATACATGACCAGGCCTCTTTAGCAAATTGTATTTTCGATTTATATCATGATAAAATCAATAATTATCCGCACAGCTGAATAATTATTATTAAGCTGTAATTTTCACTTTTCACAACACCAGTTTTCGGCTTTAAACATGTTGTAAAGATTTATTGATAAACTAGCTGTAACCCGTCAAAAATGACGTACTTTTCCATTGCGTTTGCTCGGGTCCTAAAGAATAAGTGTGCAAAATTTGGGTAAGATGTGTCAAATGGTGTAGATTTGTATAGAAAATATATCTTGGAGAGAGGGTGAAGTAAAGGGAGTATTTATTTATTTATTAAAAAATTTATTAAAAATACTGATGTTACAGGAAGTTACGGAAAGACATACAAGGAAATTATTATTATTAGATGTATAGCCGACAATGAGACAATACGTCTCCTCCGCTCGCTCATTACCAGACAGGCGAGACGTCTGATTGCGACACAGCGACCGCATCAGACTCGCCCACGCGGCATGTTTGCATAATCGGACCGTGTACCGTTCCACGTCCTCCCATTTGAGGATTCATCTCCCGAGATCAATCCATTATTGCTGCATCCTTGCCCGCCAGCACCCACCGCTGTGGACTCATCCTGCTGAAGGACAGCATAATGCTTACTGTACTTTTACCGTTCTGTTCGAGTGCGGCGGATTCGTACTACAGGTAATACCGCTCATATTTACAATTCTTGTACGTTTGGTACGGCGCGTTTTCTTACTTATTTATTATTACTAAGTATAATCCGTCAAAAATACAATACTTTATAAAATACGGAGAAGTAACAGAGCTAGTCCTTAATACTTTACAGGTAGATTCGTGCCTTATGTATCGTATTATTTGAGTTGAAAATGTTCAAGCATCCATGACCTGTCGTAGCGCAGGACAAAGAGGTTTTCTCACTAGTGATCGCCAATGTCAGAGGGACCTGACAAGGTACAAAAAGAAGAAGAAACGTTTCACGGAAAATAAGTCGGAAATATAGTGATAATATAAAACTCAATGTCTGTCTGTCTGTCTGTCTGTCTGTCTGTTCTCTATACAAATCTATACCGTTCATCCGATTCGATTCAAACTTTGCAGACCTATGCTTTAGGACCCGGCGGGTAACATAGGCGTCATTTCCCCCTATTCTTTTAACCCTTCCTCTACCCTGATATATTTTGGATGCAAATCTGTACCGTTTAGCCGATCGGACTCAAAATTTGGAAACTTATTCTTTAGAACCCGGCGGGTAACAAAGGTGACATTTACTCCCTTCCCTTATACCTTTTCTCCTCCCCCTGATATATTTTCGACGCAAATCTATACCGTTAGAATCAAATCTTTGTTTCCCCCCACAAATTTATTTTCAACTTAATCCTTAACCCTTGCAACGCCGGGTACGAACAGCTAGTATTGTAATAAAAATGCGAACTTTGATATCGCGTATCTCCATAACTATTGATATTAGGTTATGGTTGCTTGATTTCTTTGGACTCATAATTAAGACAGGAATTTGTGGATTTAATATTGTGGAGTAAACATTAAATTTAAATTAAAGGTCTTTACTCTTCTGACAATTCTCTCAAGTTCAACTTCGCTTGTGTTTTTTTTCTTCTCTACAGTTGGAATTATGTTACAAGGTCTCTTTAAAGCCTCATCGATGAAATATTTATCACCCACGAGAAATCGATTGTACGTCGTATCTGTCATTGTCTTTTAAAATGCGAATGCCGCACGCATTTGTATTGTATTCGATCAATTTCGTCAACAGTTTTACGTACATTTCTGCGAAAATTGCGAATTGTTATATTTCGCAGAAATAAAAAATATATTTTGGACATCTTGCCTTATTTCTATTGCAACAGCTTTGCGTATTTGCAACGTCGACAGTTGATTGACGGACTTGTTGGCCAATAGTCGATTTTTTCCGTCTCTGATTATCTTCGAGTCTTGCTGAGTTGTGTTGAAACGATTGTTTAGAAAAAGATTCTCAACCTTAATGCTTTTATGTCGAGTTTATATTTTTTGAATTTTACCATGGCATTTTAGCACGGCTCTGTTTCTTTGAGGAGTTATACCTGACATTTAGATTGAAATTAAATGATTAAAAAAAAAAAAAAAAAAATATATGTATAAATATATAATATATACTATATATATATTATCACTTATTCAGGTGCATTTTAGACGATAAGTATATTGGAAAAATTTTGGAAAAAAAACACGGCCACACGCAACGATTATATATATTCCAGTAGAGCTCCTCCGCCGTGACTGAAATGCAACTTTTTCCGGTACACGTTCGTCCGTTTCAGAAAAGAGCATCGTGTACTTATTAAGAAATTAAATATCTAAAATGTAGCATGTCGGATCTGAAAAATTTGCATTATGTGTGTTAAAATTAATTACTGCTGTATATGTCAATAAATAACTACCCCTTCCCCTCCGTCCTCCCTTTACTTTCTATTTGTCAGTCATATAGATTTACAGTTAGTTATAATATTGCCTCTGAAAATGATGGTTGTGCCCATCGAGAGCGTTTAGGCTTATATAATCAAATCAGTGGATTAAAACGTTGAGAATAAATTATTGTATTTTGAGGTAAAACACTTTTTTTTAAATTCAACTAATTGCGCGCAACACGTGACGCAAAAACACGTGTGACTATGCCGGTGGTCACCCGACAACTGAAGTGATAGTGCTAAGATCGATGTCGGGAGACTGCCAATACACGTATAACGGAAGGCGGAAACATTGGCTTTAATTTATTATTTGGATGCAGATATTAGTAAATGTGTGTGAAACAAACTGATTTCTATTTTTACAATAATATTAGTACTTATCACATCAAAATTGACGGAATGTACAATGTTGTATAATAGAGGTGAAGACATTATTGTTATGATAGCGCAAAACAATAGGCATGACGACAGTATTAAGGATTCTAAAATATGATCCAGTTTTAATATACACATTGAGATCAATAAGATTTTTAATAAAATAAAATTATAAAATTCTGCATTCGGCCATTTTAACTGAAACACCGCTCAGAGCGAAGACAGAGGATGAGCCACGCCTAAGTGACCATCACCGTGTCTCTTGAACTGTTGTCCTAGACACGATGCAATGTTTACTTAGTTTGACGTCACGTGGAAGCCACGACATCTGCGGGCGTTTTTGCTCGAAATTAAAAATAGGTCGATGAAAATGAAATTATTTGTGTAAACACTTTTTTACTTTTCGGTAATAGTAGACGTGTGCCTACATTATAGAAAATTATTTCAAAATCTGTCATTATGCCTATTAGAATAGACCTGATTATTTGTAAAGTTGCAGTTTTTTCAATATATCTACGCATAGTTACTTATAATTAAAAGAATTTAGAAAAATCACTAATAATGATAGGTACGGGGAAAAATCTATCTTTTGAAGATTATTTATTCATTAATTAAAATCACATAATAAGTTATCTTAAATAGAAAGAAAATATTGGCACCACCTATCAGAATTCAAAGATTTTTGAAAAAAATAAGTAAAATGTTTATTGCTCCCAACGGGATAAAATAGATGTCTTACTTATAAGGTGTCGTATGTAGATGGAGTCTGGCGTCATTGTGTAGTCACTATACCTTAATTGGTCAAATCCGTCTACCGCAATTTGTGTAACGATCAAGTCAGGTTTAATGGGGGACTTATAGTCCCGTAGGACTACAATTCCCCCAGATACTCTTTTCACTGAATTATTGTAAAAAACCTTAAATTAAATAATTTATAGTTTCCTATTTCCGTTTGTAGCAAATAAACGGTTGTGCGCCAGCTCAAATCGCATGACTCTGTTCATTACTCAGATCGGTGTGACGAATTTTGACAATTGACCGAGTGCATGGGAGGTATCCTTGCTTTATGCACTGCTGCATCCACCGGCATTGACCAAAATAGCTGGCGTTAGTTATGGTTTCATATTTTGTTGGCTCGCTGGTTTCGTGAAAAAATGTCGTTGCAATCATTGCAACTAGTAGGTATCATTAGATATTTTAATCGCCGCAGTTTACTACGCGTTGTTTATTTTTATATTTTTAACGGAAAACAGACTGTCAAATTGACAGAAACACTAAAATAATTGATAACTTGAGTTTCACGAATTACCCATGGTTTGATGTGCTCCCCATTTCGCTGTCTACTTGTCAATTATCCCCCATCATAGCTGAAGCCACACCCCCGTTCAATAATTAACCTGTTTACCCAAATGGGTAATAGGTTGGTTTGCGACCATCCTGACGAAGATGCAATAGTATCGAAACCGGTAGACGTAATGTGGTGTGTCCAAGTGGTTTATACATCATTTTTAATTAATTAAAATTAATAACATTAGAACCTCGTTAATTCGAAATTCAAGGGGCCCAAAAAAACACTTCGAACTATGCGGAACCCCCGTTAATTTGAAATTAAAGTAAAAAATAAAATCGCGATGCAATTGCTAAATTCGCCAAAAATCGTTTAACTCAATTAAAATCACTCAAAAAAGCCATTACGTTGAGAAAAACATATGTATTTTGGCACATTTCAAGAAATCATTTCGAATACGCAATATTTATTACGCTTATATAAAGATCGCGTCAATTCTATTGCCAAAGCACCCATATAAGCAGCCAAAGCAAGCAGATATTTTCATATTTTGTTGTTCTACTGGCGAAAAATCAATATATTTTTTTCAACTTCGTGTGTATCGATTTATGGCGCAAGGGACTTAAAATTATTTCGAATTATCAGGGTTAATATTAATATATATTTGAATTATCTGGGCTCGAATTAACGGGGTTTTACTGTGTCACTATCCGAGGTTTTTTTGGTTTTGGGGGACATTTGGTTTATCTCGAAGGTTCTTTATTTATTCGTCAATATTAATTTTATCCCCTTGAAAGAAGTTCCTATTGCATGTAATACACTTATGTCGTCTTTTTGATTCTTCATAATTTTAACATGAACATATTTTTTTCTTTATTTTCTCAATGTGGGTAAAACGTCATTCTTTGTTTTTTTTCATCTACAGGAATAGGAAAAGTTCGCAGGGGTCATGTCAGAGCATACCAAAACACGTATAGGTTTGACGACAGCCAATAATAAAGTAAGCATCCAATATGGCTACCAATTTCAGGATACATCAGGGATAAATGTATGTGACAATTTGACCCACTTTTTGAACAAAAATCCTTCTAAAATTTGGCGGAGACACGTATTCCGGATGACGATACAATAATCATTCATCAATTTTACAAAAACAGTTTGACTAATCAAAAAAAATATTTTAAATGCTGACGCGTTATGTCGATGAAACCTCGTATTACCTTCTCTATATGTTAATTGGAATTGTTTGCTAAGGTATGGGACATATTAGACCCGTCTAGGAGCACGAACTGTTGGCACATTCAGTACGTGTCCGTATTGTCGCCATGTTGACGCGGGCGTGCAATGATACCATTGGCCATTCCGTTCACACGGATACACACCGTCGCAACTAATTACCGGATGCTGCGCGTTAGTAGTTAGTGCTGGACCACGCGTGCTAGATCTCGTAGCCAATCGCCGTGCGCTTCGAAACTCAACTCACCGGCGGCTGCCTACATCTCCAGGCTCAATCGGCGTCATGTTTTAATCCACCGTTCGATCCGATTTAGAGTACGGCGTTTAGCTCGTTCAAATTAATCTGATGAATGTTGCGCAATTTAACAATCGTATCTTGTACTTGATTACACAGATTTGCCGTCAGTCTGTAAGAACTGTTTGATAGTATTTTTATATATGTGTGTTCTGAGAACACAATTACTAAATTTTATCCACAGAGTGATAGTTATTAATCAAGATAAAATATATAAAATAATAATTTTCATAGTTTTCTACTGTATATGTTCAAAAATTCGGATGTATATCATCATCTGAAATTTTAAATTTGATACACTTTAATGTCCCGCAGAAACGAACAAGAGCACCACGCCTTTTCCACTTAAATCATTGGAGAACAAACTACGGTAAATACTGTATTATCAACAGAGTTCTAGATAGATACCTATGACACTGCCTTTGCAGATCTCGATATTTTAAATTTAAGTTATGAGCAGTTTAAAAAATCCCTTACGTATAAACTCGCGCGATGACATTTTTCTTCCCGCACATGTGAACACAAACACGAACACATAAAAACGCATACACACACGGACACATAAAAACACACAAATACACACACTCACACAAACTCACTATTTGACATGTTGTTTTTTATTTTTTTTATCGATCCTGGTAAAATATTCTTGTATATATGTATTTTCTTGTAATTGGCCCAAGACTCTGTACATCAATTATTGTTTTTTTCAAGATTGATTAATTATATGGCTGTAAGAAAACCAATAAATGAAAAAAAATAAAAAAATCTTCTTCTTCTTTTTCTTTTAGTAGATCTGTTGATCTGTGCTACAGAAAATTACGCCTCCTGGGATGACGAGGTCCAGCTATCCCTCCATCTTTTCGGTGGTCTTCCCGGTGGGCGTCGTCCAGAGGGGATTTCAATCGCTGCTGTATGCACGAGTCTGTCACTGTCCATTCTGGCTATCTAATCTCTTTCTGGATCTACTCCATCGTGCTAGGTCCTCTATTTTGCAAGTTTTCTTTATGTCTTCATTTCGGACATGGTCACGTAGGGTTTTCCAGTAATGGATCTTAGCACCTTCATTTCAGATGTTCTGAGGAGTCCTTTGGTGCGGACAGTGTCAGCCGGCGTCTCTACAGCGTATGTCATAGTAGTTCCGCACGCATGTCTTGTAGACCTTATTTTCAGTAAGCATATTTTTGTTTTTCCAGGCCAATTTCTTGAGACACCCGGTGGATGCTCTCTTAACTCGTTCATGGCTACAGATTTCTACACCTAAATATGTGATGCTCAGGTTTATCATGAAACAAGGATGAATTTTATATATACATTAAAAATAATATTGCTTAATATTCCATTACAAAAATATAGATATATCATTACCAGCTGCAAAATAGACCGACTAAATAAAGGACTATAGACACAGTATATATTCTGGGTATACTGTGCTATAGACGTCTCTTACGTAGTGCATTCGAATACATATATGAAAGAAACTAATTTAGAACGTATAAAAAACTTTAAAAATTTTGATGATTTTCTTACGGTGGATTTGAGTACGTTACATTATGATCACTTAAGCCAGCTCATGCAGGTCATAAGACCTAGGCCGCCCTATAAAGACTTCCATATACGATTCCCATATAAATAACTTTATCTCTGTGATTTCTATAATTTTTGTTAATTGGGAACTGTTTGTTTAACGTGCGAGTGTTTTATTTATTTAAATTTGTTTACGTTATTATAAGCAATAGCCCGTTTATGATCCTGGTAGGTAGCCCTAGGTGTCGTTAACGAATAATGTAAAAACAAAGATTATACGATACAACGTGTGATACACCTAATGGTAAACGACAAATAAGTGAACGAGTTTGTGTATTTGAGAATAATGTATACTGGGGACGGAGAGGATAATGCGAGAAATAATATTCTAAATGGTGCCCTGAATGCTATTATGACCAATAGCAGTGATGGTATTTTAACCGATTCCACAATAACCGTTATTTGAGATTTGTATCTGATTGTATCGATGATTGATAACTGATTTTCCGCGATTCGGCGGGCAACCATCGGTACTGCTATATCTCAGTTACCAATCGTCGATACAATCCGATCATCTTCTTATAGCGCCTTAACTTATCGGAGGTCGGCGATCATAGTGGCGATCACGATTATTCACAGCCGCACGGAAAACAACTCAGTCGACGTTGGTACCAATCTTTCAAGTTGCGATGCCATGAGATGCTGCGCCTTTCTACGCTTTTTTCTACTCATTTTTCCTTAAATTATGAGTTAGTCAAGATTCTACTTCAGTCCTCTTATCTCTTGATGGTCCGCAGCACATCTGCAAGTAACTCCATCCACCAGGAGACTTTCAGTATTCGTCTATTGAGCCGCATCTCAAAAGTCTCGACTTTGCGGATTAATTCTTGATTTACTGTTTCGTGCCTCCACCCCGTATAAAGAAAGGCGAAAATATAACATCGAACCATACTCAATTATTAGTTGCAGGCTTAGGTCACAGTTAGAGTATAAAAGATCTTATTCTTAGATACGCACGCCTTGCCATCTCTATTCGAATTCTTACCTCTTGAAATGGATCCCATTTCTCGTTCACCCAAGCACCTAAGTACTTATATTGAGTGACTCCTATAATCCGATACAAATTTCAAATAACTCTACCATGAGTAACCGGTGAGTAAATACGCATCGGATAGCAGTTATAACAGTTACCAATCATCGATACAACACGATAATAATCTCAAATAACTGTATCATGAATAACCGATGAAAATAACGGTTCGACCATAATTAGCCAATAGGAATCTGTCATTTGAAGTAAGACTAACGATTCATTGTAGACTTCTGGAGAAAATATTGAGAAAAAAAACTTTGATGTCGCTTATTAAGTAAAGAATTTTTGTCGATCTATTCGGGTAAGGCAGGCTTCAATTATTAGTTAAGTTAGATATTAATTATATGTCATAATGGGACTGCTCCTCTCGTGTGGAGATTTTTGTATACCGTTAATACCACCGCAACTAGGATCGTCCTTATATTTCTGTGGGCGAAAGGGACAACCGAATGAGTCGATGCAAGCGATATTTGAGTTAAGTATGCAGAGTGGTTCTTTAGATACATGTCTAGCAAGGGAAAACTAGATGATTCAAAAAATAAAATGCGACCATTTTATAATTAAATATAACTAATTACTTAAACAAAACTAGTAGTGAAAAAAATAGATAAAAATAATAATGGCTTTATGAAATGTTTCCTAAAGAGTTGAAATTCCCAAATTTTATTTTGGCTCTTCTGAAAACCGCATGCCCTTGCCTGGACAACCAGCAAGATATTATTTATTTATGGTTTTTGTGTTTAATTTGTAGAACTCCATATTTATTTTAAGTGAAATTTAAAATAAATTTAATTTTAATAAATATTATTATTAAGTTCAAACAGTTTGATAATGGCCTGACAAGCCGAAACAGCTGTAACACATAAAAATACCTAACCCGTAGAACTTAATAATAATATTTATTAAAATTTAATTTATTTTAAATTTCACTTAAAATAAAAAAAACAGCAAGATCCTGCCCCCTTTGTTTTCTAGAAAGCGACTTTTTTTAATTTTTTGAAAAATAACAATTGGTCGATAGAGTGAGGAATGAACAAATTATTAGAGTATGTAATGCTGGCATAGTGTGGTAGACAGAATGAAGAAAGGTGTGCTGAGATGGTTTGAACGAGGGAAGGATGGTTAAGAAAATATATGGGAAAATAATGTTAAAGGCAACAGGAATAGAGTGGGCCAGCGAAGGACCTGGCATGATCAAATACTACAAATATTGGAGGATGGCCCTGTTAAATGCCTCAACAGCCGTAGAGCTTGCGTGAGGAGATGTATGAATGTAGCCGAAGCAGAAGTGGTTTGCCAAGATAGAAGAATATGCTTTCGTGAAACGGCGTGATGGTTAGTTAATTAGAAAAATAACAAATAACTTGATTAATTATTTGAAAAATTTTGCAAAAATCAACGACACAAGTCAACGTGGTTCAACATTCTTTTGCAAAAAACAAAACTACTGGTGCAAAAATTAGATAAAAATAACAAAGGCTTTAAGAGATATTTCGTAAACAAAAGAAATTCCCAAAGTTTGTTTTGGCTTTCGGTTGATCCTCTCGCCCACAGAATTCTTTGAATATTTTTGTGCGAGCGACTCGGGGTGGCTGCGAATTACAAATTTTCAAATAAACAAATTTTTAATTACTTTCCCGCGGCTATGTAGAGCGTGAACAAATAATGATGTCCTCATCACAAAAGGCCATCCCACCCGGCGAGATGATGGCGTTTTATTTCTGTCAAATAAGTCGCTTAATTAATTCGCCCGGCGCGTTTTCCCACCCAAATGAAAAGGCCGTAAATTGACGGCCGGATAAATAGGTATATATATGCGTACGCAAACACCGCCGAATGTTGACCACAGGCAAGCGGGACGGTATTGGACGATACGTTTTTATCGCTGGTGACCAAATAACACCATTAGACCGAGAGCCAGCGACCGCGTTATGTAGGTGGTCCATCCGACACGCCGGATTTTAATTTAATATGAAACACTTCAAATAAGGATTAAATTTAACTATAACTGGTTGCGGATATTTTATACGAACCGTATGTTTTTCCTAGAGACGATTCTCGACGTTTCTTTGAATTCTTATTCAACGTCATCAGGAGGACGACCTGTACCCGCGGAGGTAAAGGGCGGACTGATGAATGCTTTCGAGGGCGTAAATTATTTGCACTCTGTTGTGGAGTGTTCACTTCTTCTACGATAGAGGTCGCCAGTGTGCAATATGTACTAGTTACGTACGTCCACAACAGATTGCATATAATTTACGCCCTCGAAAGCATTCATCAGTCCGCCCTTTACCTCCGCGGGTACAGGTCGTCCTCCTGATGACGTTGAATAAGAATTCAAAGAAACGTCGAGAATCGTCTCTAGGAAAAACATACGGTTCGTATAAAATATCCGCAACCAGTTATAGTTAAATATGTCTTACGACCGTTATAACAACCTTAAGTCTTTAAAGTATTAAATTGGACAATTTTTACTGTTATGTATTAAATAAAATGGATATTTTATACCCTTTCGTATTTCGCTCAGATGGTTTGGGCATGTTGAGCGAATGAATGGGGAAAAAATGGTAAGAAAGATACATAATGCAAGTGTTGATTGCGCCAAAAAGAGAGGGCGACCGCGGAAGACGTGGCATGACCAGATTAACCAGATACTTGAAGATAGTCCCGGTAGAAGCCTCAAGAACCGGCGAGCTTGCATGCGAAGATGTATGAATGTGGATGAGGCGAGAGTTTTATGTGAGGACAGAAGAGTGTGGCGCTCTATCCTCTCTATCCACGGGAAAACGGCGTAATGATAAATAAATTAGTGATATTTTATACGAACTGTTTATTTTACTAAGAAGCAAATCTCGACGTTTCACTGAAGTCTTATTCAGCGTCATCAGAAGAGCGTCCTATCATAGCGAGGGTGTGGGCGAATTGATTACTTCTTCCGTGGTCGTAAATTATATGCACTTTGTTGTGGAGTGTTCACTCCTACGATAGAGGTCGCCAATGTGTCAGGAAGCCAGGAAGAAATAATCATTTCGGCCTAGACCCCCGCCCCCGTGATAGGACGCTCTCCTGATGACGCTGAATAAGACTTCAGCGAAACGTCGACATTTGCTTCTCAGTCAAATATACGGTTCGCATAAAATATCCGTTTTATTTAGCACATAAATATGCCCAACGACCGTAATAATAACCTTAACACTTTAATTTTTATTGATTTATAAAGTAGACAAGTTGAGATTAATTGTGGGTATAAAAGCAAAGGCGGCAATCTCCAAAAAATAAAAATAAATGGTGTAATGCTGTCAGTGAAGATTACCACTTTAAAATGTACTGAATTCTAGATTTCATTTCCCTTCCAAAATCATGTTTCCTTTAAATTTATAGTCTCTGTTTCCTATATAATCTCAAATTCAGTAGAATATAAATTATGATCCTCGATGACTATGTTAATTTAATCAGCAATAACGCGTTAGATTACTGTTTTCAGTTCAGAAATTGTTTGTAGTTTGCTAGCATAGACACTTGAATTTACAGAATCTCATCGCATCAAGTCGCATAAGGATGTAGATAAAGATCTTTAGTGTGAGATTTCCTCGCAAAGTGCTTCTGCTAATGTTCAATTGTTGAGAACGACAAAGTGTTTATGTTCCTGGATTCTCATCGATACTTTCCCTGATGACTGCAATATTTTGGGCCCACCGCACAGTATGAGGACGCGTTGTTCATAGCCGAGCCAGTTTCCTGGAATTTTTTAATTAATCGTCGAATTGTGGACCCATTAATTGAAATAAGAGTACCAAGAATTCCACGAACTTTTCGAACGATCTCAGCAAAATTTTCGCCAAATTTGTAAAATGTTTTAACAATAAAAAAATTGTTGTTCTTACAGAAAACCATATTAAGTAACTTCAAGCAGGTGACAAATGACAACAAACCATATTAAGTAACTTCAGCAGGTGACAAATGTCAAACATTACGGTTGGCAAATATAACATGAAAAAATTGTGGGATATTTAAATCCGGCGTACCCAATGGGCCACCCTTTAATATCAAACCTGAAATATTTTCTGTACACGTACACTATAGTGGATAAGAAGGTTTGGATATTATGACATTTGAGTTCACAGGACAGTACTATACGCTTATTTTTACTATCGCCAGACGCTTTTCCCGATTAATTTCTTCCGCCAGACGCTTTTTAAGCCCCATAAATAATCATGTCATGTTATAGTGTAACTACACTGTTTGGGCCTCTATTAAACAATATTATCCGATACCTTATATTTTAACGTTTTACTCACACATTTTTTTGTACCTGTGTTACCTGTTGTCTGCCAAAATCCCCCTGACTCAAATGTCATAATATCCTAATGTTCTCACCTAGTGTAGTGTACATCTACAAGAAATATTTCAGGTTTGATACTGAAACGTAAATCTGGCGCTCGCTGGCTCCTACACTATATGTATTAACTAGTGTGTGCGGCTGTTATTTTTACTCCCTTTATATTAACTCGTGGCATCTGCTTGACGCTAAAAAAAACTAAAAGCTAAAACTCGGGTGTTCTTATGTTGTATTTTTTAGATTATAGATGTTCTTTTATTGTAATTTTGTAAAACCTCTTTTAAAAATAAAGACTTTTAGCATGGGACATTGAAGGTTTTGCGCGACCGACTCGCCTGGTCTTGCTTCTTGTTATGCTGGGACGCAAGGCCGGGCGGAGAGGACGCTTTAGCATAAAATAATGCCAACCAGGCGGCGAATGTGTTGGGCTGATATGGACGCTTCGGCGCATAAAGCAGCCCAGGGTATGTGGTGGGTCACCTTCAATGACGCTAAAACTTTAGATCGATTTTTAACCCTTTTCCCGTAATTCAATCGAGCTAAAACTTTGCAAGCAGACTCGTGGCGACGATCAAGAAGATCTATCAAATTTTCGTTAAAAAAATTAATAATTATAGTATAATTTTGGATTTTTAGAAATTTTAATGATTTTTTAAAATTGGAAACAATACAAATGTTTGATTACTACCAACAGTGGCCTAACGACGACGCCACGGAATATTTAAAATTTGAATTACTCCGTCAGTATAATAGGTACTTCACTACGAATTTCGAAAATTTATGACAATTGGTCCACAGATGACAGCAAAATCGGTTTTTTGCGAAGAAATCAAATAATCATTTATTTCTTTAGATTTCTGCTTAGTTTTCAAGAATTCTACATTACTCAAATCTGATTTTGAATAAATCATTTGACGCTGGAAATTCATAAGATATGATATTGCTGATAATTGAATCTATCAAAATCTTGACATCTCAAAACATCTGACATTTTAGAATATATTAAATTCCTATAAGTTTGGTGTTATGTTATGTTTTAATTCGTCTTTAATTGTTTTTATATTTTACAAAGAAAGGGAGTATAATAAAAACTTGGTTTTAATGGGTTAGTTTTTTATTTTGTTTAGTCTCCCGTTAGTAGTTGCAATCGTTTTGTATCCGTTTTATTTTCCGCTGCAATTTGATACTTTTCGTAGTTGGCAGAATGAACTCGATTGGTGAAAGCCGATTTGCGGAGGACTTCCGTCATCTGGCGAACCTCGTACGAAGCGTAAACGCAAGAATTTGACGCATAAGACGCAAAATGCATCATCGTGACTTAATGCAAAGAGCTTCTCCATTCATCCCTCGGTAGCAGCAATACCGCGCGCACTCTGTGATATCGAGCATTTATACAGGGTTATTTGGA
Organism: Agrypnia vestita; assembly: GCA_016648135.1. NCBI lineage: Eukaryota > Metazoa > Arthropoda > Insecta > Trichoptera > Phryganeidae > Agrypnia > Agrypnia vestita. The sequence goes on along the minus strand of JADDOH010011397.1, from coordinate 22,157 downwards.
AAACATTATTAACCTCGCAGGACTATATTCCTGCCTTGATTATGAGTCGAAAATGTTCAAGCTATCATGACCTAATATCAATAGTTATGGAGATGTGAGACATCAAAGTTTTCTTTTTTTCAATATTTCTCACTTTTTTTTGTAAAACGTTGGACTATCATTACATTACCTTATAATAATTCATATTTTTCAATACAAGTAAAATAAAATGATAAAAACCCTGAAAAAATTCCAATTGGATTGTTTTCCAATTGGAATTCGAAGGTTTTCGTCATTTTATTGAACTTTTATTAAAGGAAATCAATTTCTCATATTCGATATAAGTTACTATAATGACAGTCCAATGTTTTACAAAAAATATGTCAGAAATATTGAAAAAAAATGCAAACTTTGAGGTCGCATATCTCCATAACTATTGATATTAGGTCATGATAGCTTGAACATTTTCAACTCATAATCAAGGCAGGAATATAGTCATGCGAGGTTATTAATGTTTTCCAAATAACCCTGTATATAGACTCTAACCTTTATACTTTACTTGAATAAATTAAGTAGCTATTCTTAATTAATTTCATAAATCTGTGAAAAGGTATATATGTAAAAGTATATAATTTATAATAATTTGTCCAACCACAAAGTTAACAATATATTTATTTTTATTACACGCCAATGTTAGCTTCGCCTGTTTGCCTGTTTGTTTAGACTATAATTTTAAAATCGATATTCCACCCGCTTCCCAATGTCCAATCGAGCTGAAATTTTGCACATGGGCGTATTCTTGATGACAATATACGAATCAATTCACTAATTAATTAATAAATCCCTCATAATTAATTCATCAACATTTTATATGGGAAATTAGTTAGTTAATGAGCTCACCAAAAGATGGCGTTAGTTTCCTACCGAAGTGATTTTGTACGCTGAGTAGTATTAAGACTAAAACGTAGAAAATTATATTACATGAAATTTTCTTCTTCTTCTTTCCTCCATCCACAATAGAATTCTGTAATCTGTATCAATATCGTAAGCGCTCACCTTTTATTTGGAGAGAGTGAAGCGTGGTTTTAAAAAATGCATGCAATGTAGACACATGGAAACAGAGTAATTACAAATATTATAAAGTACATAGCTTTAATTATTCTGAGTGCCGAAATACGCCAATGGACGGTGGTTATGTGATTAATATACATGCATTATATGTACATAATACGTACACCGATATATAGAATTAATAAATGAGTGATGAATGACGGATGCTAACTGCAATACGTATCGCAAAGGAAACATATTTTGCCAACGATGTAATAAGGAAAACCGCAACAGATTTCAAAAAATTAACATATGTAATTCACTTTAAGTACAATAGAATAAAAAATTTCCCACTCTAAAATAATACTTTGACAAGGTCACCATTAATAAATGTAACATATTAAAGCTTAGAAAAAAAAATTGGTGCGTATTTTTATGTACGCGCGTCGCAAGTTATACTTCTTTGGCATACACAACATCAACAGCTTATCACTACTCGCAGTAGTGAGGAAGTTCGAAGCGAAACAGCCGCAAGAACTGACAACTATAGAGATATCCGCAGATTATAGATCCATTTTCTACTTCGGCAAGGAGATGGACGTCATTCAACGCAGCGACGACATATCTCGAGCTTCATCGGGGGGATTTCGCCAGATGTTAGCTAAATTAAAAACAATTTTGTATTAAATAACTTTTTAGTGTGAAAATTTCCGTCGCATCACGCGGGCGCGTTGCTATAATTTTACGTATAATGCTCCTAAAGAAGTTTAACTTATCCCATTGAATGCAGGCATTACGTTTTGGAACGTAGTCTACATGCAAGTAAGTGATATTGGATATGCAGGTACTTACACTGATGCACTGACATTAATACACCCGTATGCTTTCTTTTCCTTGCGTTGTTTATACTGTCCATCAGTCTGTTTACAATCCGAGTCACGTAATCTTTTAAATGGGAAAATCAGATAAAATCCACCGAGAGATCGGATGGATTACTTTTTTGTATTTTAAACAGATTTATTATCTGACTGAAAAATATGTTGTTTTTAAACAGATGTTCACACGGAATGTCATTTTATGAACATTCTATGAATGGAAAAATTCTTACCATTTTCAAACAAAAATAACAAAAATGTTGAATGATCTATAATTAGAACCAGTAAATCAAAGAATAAAATATAATGTTTTGGTACAAATATATAAAATCAGACACAGACTATTACCCAAATACTTTGATAACAGGATGAAACTAAATAAGGAGGCGACAGCATAAGACTTTAGAAGGAAAAGAAAAACACTTCACAAAATTGTCTGATCTACAAAGTCTAAAAATTCTCGATAGCCTGCCAAAAACAATTTAAAACACAGTTTATATAAACAAGTTTAAACAGGAGTGCAAATTTTTTTTATAAAAACTTTTAAATGACTCGATTATGAAATGCAATATGTTTAACTGGAATCATATATTAGCCCACACAACATTTGTATGGAACTAATTAAATAAAAAAATAAAAACAAAACTAAACTTGTAAAATTAATCTAGGTTTACCATGGTGGATTCCCATAGAGAATCTCGAACCGTCGATTACGAATTATATGTTACATATATAATTAATAAAAATGTACATTGTTTTCAACACTCAGGTATTTATTGAAAATACCAACATGTTTCAGATCCAATAGGTTCCTTCTTCAGGATAGACAACAAAAATATAAAAAAATAATATATGGGAAGTATATATTTTTAAATGTATTTTACTTCGTCTGTTTTGTATTTAGATTGTTGATTAAATGATTTTTAGTTATTAATTTTTTTATATAGATGTGCGAATACGGAATGTGTCGCATCAATATTCGTACTATTTTCAAAATAAGCTAAACGCTTGCGCCATGAAAATAGGACCAACTTGCTGGTATCCTGGAATGGGGCTCGAATGTTCTCTGGACTCTCCTGATGACGCTGAATAAGACGAAACGTTGAGATTTGCTTCTCAGTAAAATATACGGTTCGTATAAAATATCCGCTTTATTTAATACAAAAATCTTCTTGTTAACAGTAATTTTCAGTTTGAGGGTTATTCAAATTTTTATCGCATTTGTATTTCTGTAAGCCACCTGCGAAGAGACGGTCCGACCATCTCTCAGTGTAACCGTCGTGCACCTGAGCTGGAGAGGAGGGAGGCTGGCCGGACCCGTTGCCCTCGCATCTCCATCGCGGGCCGGGACCAGATCGGGAAACTCGCCGAGACCATTTCAACAAGTGTCGGAATACGATAATCGTGTACGACACGTTCGGAAGTGAGCATCTGTGGATGGTACCCACCGCTTACCCAGGACCGTTTTATGAGCAAAAGCTCCCATATCGGTCCTTCTCATTCGTCTCCAGGTTGACATTTTTTTAGCTACAGTGCAAGACCGTGCTGCCCCGCACGGGTCGTATAAACCGGTGCGAGGCGGCACGGCCGCAAAAACAAAACAAATAAATACATAAATAAATACAAGAACTAAGAAAAGGTAATAACAAAAGAAGAAAAATAATACATAGTAGCGGCAGTGAATGGCTAAGGTCAAACAGACACCCCCTTAACTGGGAAAAAGACGAAATAAAAAAATAATAAAAATACATTTAAATATCCGGGTAGGGGAGCACGGGACCATCTTGTGTTATTAAGGTTCTTGCATGGTGAGTAGACAAGAGGAACCCGCCGCACACCCAGGGCCGTTCTATGAGCAAAAGCTCACATCGCCCTGTTCATGTTCGCCGCACTATTTGGCATTTTTTTAATGCTAATGCGGTCGTTATCACCGTCCCGCTGGCACGCTTTTAAATGAGCACCAGCAGAGTAAGAATGAATAATTACAACACATATGTGAAACGAGTTGTAAAACTTATATCTACTTATAATACATCTTCCAAAAATGTTATAGATATGGTATTTTACCGAGGGTGGAAATGTTGGACGTTACATTGTGTAAAGTGATTACTTAAGCCAGCCGTACGATAGGTCGTAAGTCCTAGGAACACCCAGCGCTTCTATACATACTTTCCCATTAAAAAATATAATTTCGTCTCTATGAGACATCTATCATGGCGTGAGTGATTTTTATTGCTGTGTTGTTTTGGTTCCTTATTAGTATCTGCTAACATTTTAGTACAAAAACATAAGGAAAGTTGTTTTTATTGTATTAATATCAAAATAATAAAGCAATGACTAAATTTAAAATTAAAGTATAGGATGTATGACGGGTATTTATATTTATTAATATACTGTGTAAATATATAAATCAAATTAATTATTAATTAACTAAGTGTCGTTTGTGGGGACACACAAGAATAACTATGCATTAAATTCACCGTTAACACGCATACATCGCCTCGGAAACAAATTTTCGGAATTTGTAGACATTTTTCGTTGTAGGAGCATACCCAAATTAAAGAATTACTTAAACATAGAATATACCAATAGAATTAATTACAGTTTAATGGACTAAATTTTTACTTATGTTTATTTATTTATATTAAGGTATCCTAATTATTGTTCATTTCCCTTTTAAATATGTTTGTATTTTATCTTTTATATTTATTTTTTGGTTTATTTTATTTTCCTATCTTATTTATCTGGTATATTGGTTAAATTATCTTTATTTTAAATGTCTCTAATTATTACTGTTTGCTTGTGTACTAATCATCATTTATATATTATATATTATATATATATATATATATATTGATCATTTCTAGTGTTACATTATCTTAAATATGTTCTATTTATATTATTATTTTTAATTATTTACTGTAAAACATGATTTATATTTAATCCTTTTAATTTTCTTGTACTGTAAAAGCCCACTAGGGCGTTTATTATTAATTAATGAAATAAATAAATAATTGCAAGATATGTTTTCGTATAATATATAATCTGCTGAGCACACTCACGTACTCTGCACAAAAGTTTCCTAACAGAAAACAATACAGAACTTATTTAATAATAGAAATGTTACGTAACACTCCTTTTTTATGTTGTTTGATCCTTTATTGAATCCAATTTTGAAAAGCTCCGTTCCATTCCTCGTCCCGAGAGACTGGGAATTCCGACGCCTCGGTAAGGCACTTCCGCGCACCCCATATTACGTTTTCTCCGGTACATCGACCCGCTGCATCTCCAGCTTTTGCCGTTGCAGCCTCCCTGTTTAATTTTCATCTTTGCTGCATCTGTGTCTCGAACGCTTGCCATCTGGCTAATTTAAAAATGCAAGTGAAGTGAATCATTGTGACGATAACAAAACGCGAAGAGTAAAGTCCTTTGGATTGCGATAAGACCAGCTGGTCTCGTTCGGATGTTGGTGTAAAACTGTGATTGTCTTTATTAGTACTTTATACAATTTTCAATTTGGAAATTTCAGCAGACCGTCTTGTGTTATGAATATAGGATTGTCAGTAGTATGGTTGCTGTTACAGCATGCTTGAAATGAATCCTCAAACTTTGAATATTAGCCGATATAAATTAAATGATTATTGAGTACATGCTATTTATTCGCATTTATATTATCACGATAGTCTAAAAGCAATAGAAACTATACATAATCGAAGTCTTTCGAATATACTAGTAAAATACAGAAACAACTAGACTATTTCGGTGACATGGAGAACATCGGGTCTTACAAATACGCGACGGCATCGCGCCAAACACGCAGTTGCTGTTTTGACAGAAGCGAAACCAGAAATAAACCACGGAAAACAAGCAACAACCTGCGATTCAGTATGATCACTGACAATAAATTAAGAGAGTATCTACCTGCCGGGCGTTCAATAGTGAATAGTATTCAACAGACGTACGAATACCTGGAAAGGCGAGTGATTAGTGATAATTAGCGCGAAATTGTGTGAATTAGAGAAATGCTACGATACATTTATCATCAAGCCTTTTTCTACTTCATATAGAGCCTTGTGAAATATATTTATATATTATTCATTTATTCGGATACTTTCATCTTCAATCCCAGCTGCATTTTATCTGCGTATATATTTTCATCACTTTTTCATGTTGAATCCTTGTTCATGTCACCTATACATTCAACATATAGTCGCTGTTTAGTTGGCGACTAGAATCCACGACATACAGTATTTCACTATCTTTATTAGTCCCACCTAATCCATTTGATGTATATTTTATGTTTGTTTTACCATTTACGTGATAGGCTATTATATATTCTGTAACAGAAGATTAAATAATAGAGTTGTGTACAATTTTACTGTGACCTACATTCTTCTCGATACATACAAAAACCAAGGTTGTTGTTCTAAAACAAAACTGGCTGCAAATAATTAAAAAAAATTGCGTGCACTTCATGGTCTGACTCACCACCGTTGAACCCAAATTCGTTTCGTAATTTCGACATCAAAACTTTCATTGTATAATAGATAGCGCCTGTCCATGACGTCCAGCCTACAACAACACATCAATCGCTCACTTTTTTATTTTTGCTAACTTTAAGATTAGCACATATTTATTTCATTTTTTTAATATACAGCCATCAATAGATCCTCAATGACTGCTAGATATTGATATTGTGGTGTATGTAACATGTTTAATTAAATTTACACGAAACTAAAATTTTATACTACACACGTGTTGAGATATTTGATTTAACGCCACTTTATTTAAATTAAAGAATGACATAAATACTTACTTTTAAACCACTTATTACTATATATTCGTCGACTTGTTTAGGTTGGTGTCAATCTTCATCAGGACAATATAATACAGACTAATCTTAGTGCAGACATTTACATAGGGAAAGAAAATCAGGGAGCGACAGAATGTCAACTTGTGACTTAACAATCTGGAAGCATTGGAAATTAATAAAGCTATTAATAATAATAGACAAATAATAAATAAACAAATAGATTTATCTAATAGTCCGATTTTAAAGTATCTCCTCTCTCTTCGCTTAAACACTCTCCTTTCCACCCCAACCTTGTTGTCATTTTGTCCCTACCTGATTTTCTTTCCCTATGTAAATGTCTCTACTTAGATTAGTCTACATTATGTTGTCCTGATAATAAATAATAATAATAATGGATTATTTATATAGCGCCATTTTTGTGAAAATTTCACCTCAAGGGCGCTTTACACACCAAAATAAGTGTAATTTATTTATTTATGGAATCTCAAAAATACAATATTTGAAAATTACATGATGTAATGGACAGTTGGTAATCCAATAGCAGAGATCCACGACACAAAATAAAATGCTGCATTAATGCAGGAAAGTAACTGGAACATGGAATAATTAATCCAAAGCAAAACAGAAATGACAATATAAACCAAAATAAAGAAAAATATTTAATTAAACAAAGTAAAACAAAACAGTGAGAGGAAGGGGGTGGCTGGGATTGGGATGATTTTATCACTACTACCAGTACAGTTTCGAGAGGACCCGCGTTCCTCTCATCATCGGGTGTGATAAATCTAGAATTTCGTCCATAATTCTTATTTCGAAAACTAAAATTATTATTATGGAATAAAGTGGGATATACGAATTAACTTACAAAGAATGCAATAGTATGTAGGCCAAACCATATATTGAAATAACGTTGATAGAATAGATACATAGCGTGACGTCAGTTCTTGCATTTTTTATATTTTCGGTCCGTAATTTTTTATATTTTTTTGTAAAAATATTAGGCGCTTTTTGCTTAACTATTTGCTTAACCGTTACCGACGAACCAACAACTGGCAATGACCAACAACCGGCAACCGGAATTGAATTAGAACAGAAATATTGAAATATTGAACCCTTTTCGATTTTTCCTACACTGTTAGAACTTCGTAATCGGGTGACCAGATCGTGATGTTAAGCGTGAAAACTACTACTGTTTGTTTAAACAGACATGTCAGCTTAATGTCGGCAATTTTCGGTCGATTTTTTGTTTGTGGCAATCTTTATATTGTTTCGTAAGTAATGTAAACCTTGAGCCGCTGCAATAAAGTATAATTTTTGTGTATTTCTTTCGCAACATTTTTTTGTTTCCCTTTAGTACTTTAAGTACGCCAAATTGAGTGTCGTTAGAGTCGTTTCCATTTTGTTTACATGTGCAGGCATGTATTGCATTTATATATTATTTATAATTCTTAATTATCTTTCAAAAACCGTTTTTACTCTAATGTCTATCTTTGCACTCTGATGATCTATCAGGGTCAATAACGACCTGTGGATGGACTGTTTGCGAAAAATGAAATGTGCGAAGTGAGACAGTTGAATTCTCGGAATGGCTGTGTAGTCAGTCGCCTGCAACGTAATTGTACCAAAATCACTCGAGTACTATTGTTTGAACATGTCTGAACTAAAACGTGCGTAAATTTAAAGTTGATAGAGCCAGCTGATGTTTAGGTTAGGTTAGTTAGATTAGGTTAGTTAGATTAGGTTAGGTTAGGTTAGGTTAGATGAACATGTCTGAATTAATACGTGCGTAAATTTACAGTTGATAGAGCCAGCTGATGGTTAGGCGATAGATAGGTAATAGTCATATGCGTGTGCACCTCGGGCGCTCATCAGAGATTTTTCTGAGCACAGCATCACAGCGCTCTCTCAATGAGAGATTTTCTAGCGAAAATAACGAGTACGCATTCAGATCATCCTGCCTGTTTATTTGACTTGCCTTCCAGTGAGATGCTTCTAAATTTTTTTTTTTTTTTCTTCTCATTTATATAATAACTAGCTGTGCTTGCGCGGCTTCGCACGCCTATATTTTTAGTACACTGTTTGGATCGTCATAGAACTTTCACGAACCTTCTAGAACATTCTCCTTCCACAACTTTCACGAACCTTCTAGAACATTCTCCTTCCAGAACTTTCACGAACCTTCTAGAACATTCTCCTTCCAGAACTTTCAAGGAATTTATCGAATGTACAGGAACCTTCTAGACACACCCGACACATTCCGCCACTCAGCTTAGAACATTATAGAACTTTCGGGAATTTTCTAGAACCTTCTCCTTCCAGAACTTTTTAGAGCAGATTTTTTCGGAACCTTCTAGACTCACAGACACAGTCGGCGCGCCTATTTTGAAACAATCTGAAGCATTTGCGGCCTTCCCATAACAAAAAAATGCGCTAGAAAGCACATTTTCGTCACCCACTCCCACCCACTCCCACCCACGCACAGCCACCCCCACCAAACTCGCATATTTTAGATGTGACACCAAGGGCTATCCACCACCATAACCACCAGTGGGTGGTTTTGGCTGGTTGTGGAGAAAACTTGGCGGATAGGGAAACACGGGTTTCTTTTTATATATATATATTGATTTAATGATACCTATACTTATGTTCTCTTCTCTTTTGTATGATTTTCTTTTTTCTATTTTCATTTATATAATAATTTAATGTATGTTTATTTTAATTTAACCTTTTCATATATGGAATGTGTGGGATTGCACGAACCTCCCCACAATCTGGAATAAAGTTATATTTATTTATTTATTTATCACTTATTTCCTGCAAAATTAAAGGAAACATTGGTAACTACTGTAAGTGTTCAACATTGATCGTGGGCAGTCCACCTTCGTAGCTTCACTCACTAGTCCAGTCCGGTCCTGTCCGCGTTGCTGACTTTTGAAAGTGAAATTACACCATTAATTTTATTGTCTAGCTGTTAAACAACTTGTTTTTTTAATCAATTTAATTTATAAATAAAATAATGGCTTCGGGAACGGGTTTCGCGCACTCTTCACTTTCTCGACCTTTGGAAAGTGACGTCGGCTCTTGATTGAGATGGCTTTTAAAAATACGCCCGAAACAGCTGTTACTATATCGTGCAATTATTGTGTCTGTATCAACTATTCAATGATATTATGCACTTTGTAAGATCATTTGTGAATCGCTAGGGTCGAAAAGTGCAGAACCGATTCCTTAAAGGGTTACACAACTTGAGAGATAAAAAAATATTCAAGTAAAATAAAAATAAAATTGTGTTGCTCATTAAAAAAAAAATATTTGTGTATTTCGGCATACATGTGTTAATATTTTTCATTAACATATAATGTCTATGAAAAAAATTTCAAATGATGGCGGTTTTAAAATATTTTTAAAATTAAAAATTCACAATAAACAAACGGCGTATCTTACCAAAAAATCATATGCTACATCGTAGATAATGTTGTAAGGAAGATGCAAATTTTGAATAAAATTGGCCGAATCGCTTTCGAGACACTTTATCCACCAGTCTGAAAAAGATGTTATGCAAAATTTGAAGACAATCGGCCGAATCGTTTTCGAGACACCAGTCTGAAAAAATGAGCTAAACGAAAAAGGAAATTCCTATAAAAAATATTGCTCCAGTTACCCTGAAGGTGACCGAAATACCTAGGATACATATAGTCACCAATAATCTAATGGATGACGACGATATTGATAGACAAAGACGAGTTCTCAATGTAAAAGGGATCATGCTAGTAGAAGGTTTCGCCTCTGTAGTACCGCTGTAAAAAGGATGCCTTTCCTTGCCCTCTGCGCAACGTTACGTACATGTGAACTCTGGGCAAATTACAAAAAGAGCAAGCAGCATGGAATGACATCGCATATGATATAATAACGCCTTCCGTATGATGTTCGGTTTTCCCAGACATTGCAGCGCCGGGGCGAGTTTCCCAACTTTAAAAATCTCATAGGTCCAGGGTGGCAGGAATGAGGAAAAGGATATACAGCTCGAAGAATATCCTTATCCTGGAAGCCCGCCTTACTCCAGCACCCAGCATTGACGCCTTTTGGAGAAAGATACTGGCCATGACCATGAAAAATATATAATATAATAACGGCTTTAGGCCAGTGGTGGCCTAAAGCTGTTATTATATTATATATTTTTATGTTAATATTTACTTTCTTCGCTTTGTAGCTTAACTTTTTTTTTCTTTTATACATCCTTTTTATTTACTAATGCTTACTTTTTCGCTCCGCACCATGTATTTTTTACTTTGTGTGCCTTAATTTTTTAAATAATTCTTGCTATGTACTTTCTTTCTTTATATATCTAACCTGTACCTGTATGTGATAATCTCTATTTATATATCCATATCCTCTTATATTTTTATATATCGCTTGTATCATAATTTAATATATGTGTAGGTACTTATATGGAATGTGTGGGACTGCACTAACTTCCCCACATAGTGGAATAGTTATTGTTATAAAATTCTCGTACCCCGCTAATTGCTATAATTCAGTCAATTTTTTATTGGCAAGTTATGACTCATTAAAAATTCTTTTTCTTAAAATTTCAAGCTATAAGTCAGTGTGGTGTTACCCCTTAAATATCTAAACCTCCGCAGCCATTGTACCCGAATAATTCGTCTATTGCGTAATAGCGTTTTGTTGAAACGATGTCTGTCCGTTCGTGCGGGCATTGAAACCGAAGTGGCTGTGGTCAGAGACGCGGCGTCGAGCGGTCGCTGTACGTGAACCCACACGTACACCGCCGCGCATTCTGATCGGCCGCACGACTGACTGGTGACTGACTGACTTCACTGACTTGTAGAAATTCCACGTTACTTTCGATCTTGTCAGCGCCGCGTTCGGCGTGCTCGCCGCGTCGCGGGGACAACACTGGGAATTTTAATTCGGCGCGGCCACGCTGCATGGGCGTACTTTTTACTTCACGATTAGTGATACAAATGTTGGGTTTTGTTGAACACCACTTATAGTACAAGATCCCGACTAAGATCGATCTTCACTCATCTGTTTACCGAATGAAATATATTTTTTAGCAATCATAATACATTAACAAACATATTGCGAACGGGTTGCCTGGTGAATTAAAGTCAATCAAGCCTGCCTTTAATTAAAATTAATGTAATACATTTTTTCTTAAGTTTTTCACTCATTTGTTAAACAAACGAAATCAATATTGATTGAGAGTAGGAAGCATAAGAAACAAGAAAAGGTTGGATTACCTATCTTTTTCTGGTCTGATTGCCAGGTAAAAATAGGTGAGTTAATACTATGTATTGTAATTTTCGTATTGAAATTTATATTAATATACAGGTAATTTTATTACGAACATGGTGGTATTAGGTTGCCTAAGTAAAATCGGTCATGACTTGCGGTTACCGCAATTTAAAACAGCGTTCGACAGAGAAATATTACACGTATTATTCAGTTCGACAGAGGTGGACGCGACGTAGTTTCCGTTCGAGACGCATCACCCACTAAGCATAGATTTTTACGGAAACGGATCGTTTGATTGGTGGAGAATGCAAAAATCAACGCCTTAAACGAACTGTTACTTTAATCCAACTTGAAACAAACAGCCCTAAACGAGAGTGTGCATGCTTTTTTCTCCGCGTGAAAATGAGTAAGTAAAACTAATGTGTGTGCGGTAGTAGACACAAGTCACATATGAAACGGGTTATCCAAACTTATACAACTTCCAAAAAATTTATAGATGTGGTAGTCTTTCATGGGTGGAATTAGTGATTGTTACATTGTGTAAAGTGATCACTTAAGCCAGCTAAATCCTATGAACACCCAATGACTTCCATAACTAGTTTCCCATATAAATAGTTGCATCTCTATGAGACATCTATAATATATATTGATTGAAATATACAGGTGTAACAGAGCTAGTCCACAATATTTTACCGGTAGATTCCTGCCTTGATTATGAGTCGAAAATGTTCAAGCAATCATGACCTAGCAATAGTTATGGAGTTATGCAATATCAAAGTTTTCATTTTTTCAATATTTCTGACTTTTTTTACAAAACGTTGAAGTATCATTACAGTGACTTATATCGATTACGAAAAATTAGTTCGTTTCAATAAAAGTTAATTAAAATAATTAAAACTCTGAAAAAAATCCAATTGGAATGGGATGGTTTTTATCATTTTATTTGACTTGTATTAAAGGGAATGAATTTTTCATATTAGATATAAAATACTGTAATGATAGTCCAATGTTTTGCATAAAAATAGTTCAGAAATATTGAAAAAAAGTGCAAACTTTGACGTCGCATATCTCCTTAACTATTGATATTAATTAAGTCATAGTTGCTTGAATATTTTTGAGTCATAATCAAGGCAGGAATCCGCCTGTAAAGTATTCTGGACTAGCTCTGTTACACCCTGTATATTTTACGGAAAAATTGATCGTGGCCGTGCATATTCGTTCGTATTACCACGTAATAAAAGTTCTATTTTGTATTATCTAAGGCGAGATCGTTACATCCATTTCGCATTGTGCAGCGCTGCCTGTTCAGTGTGGCGCGCGGAAACTTTGCCCCGGTTCCCCAGTCAACTCGCTTCAGTAACGACACAATGCAAATTTCCGCATTAACATTTAGCAATGTCGAAATGTGGCTGCGCATCCTCCTACAAGGTGACGAAAAATAGTCGATCAGTTTGGGTCACCTATTTTTTAAAATTATTAACTAAAAAAAAGAAGTATTTTAAAATTCTTCAAGAACTAGTCTGAAAAGGAGCTTAAAATATTTTAATAATTTTCAGGCGTATTTTAGTGTATTTGTAAATAATTCTTAAGAATGTCATCTATACTAATATACAAAGAGGTGAATTTTGTAAGTTTGGATGTAGGAGGTATTTAGAATGGACTTTCTGGATGGACATAGGTTATATATTATCCAGTTAATATAAAAGGGCTTTTCGTGGTGACCTATTTTACAACTAAAGTCGATGAAAAAATGGTCGAGCGATGCGTTTTTTACGAACGCTGCCTTAACGGTAAGAGATATTTAAATTCTTTCTATCGAGAAGTTATAGAACTCAAAAAGTTCCAAAAAAAGTCTGCGACGACATAATATATCGATATGTTAAGGTTAATGCACAAATTCATAAAATATTACTAAAAGTAAGCTAGTATACATATTACCTGTATAAAGAATATTGCTTTAAAATCTCCAATCAAAAGTATAGATATCTCATCACCAAGGGCGACATCTGTACTGGTTTATGGGAATGACAAAATTCTCAACCAGAGGTGGCGGTAATAAAAATACAACACACATATGGAACAAGGTATGCTAATCAAACAATGCAATAAATCTAATATTATCTGAAATAAACTTTTTTTGCTTGTTTTATAACAACTCTTCAAGGGATACAGGAAGTACATAATGGTGTTCTGGTGCCAACTCTCATGTATGAACGTGAAGCCTGGAATTGTTAAAACAGGTATGAAAGTAGACTGCATGAATACGGTATAAGTGCGATCACTAAGGCGCTTGTGTGGAAAATGTTTTGTGGGTAGAGTGAAGGATGAATAAATTAGATGTGAATGTAATGCTGGCTGTAGCGTGGTAGATAGAATAAAGAAAGGATCGCTGGGATGGTTTGGTCATGTGGAACGTATGAGCGAGGAAAGGACGTTTAAAAAAAAAAAGAGGTGAGTTTTGAAGGCAGCAAGAATAGATGTCGTCCGCGTAAGACCCGGCACAATTTTGGAGTGCCTGTTTAAAGCCTTAATAACCGTAGAGCATGCATGAGAATATGTATGAATGTAGCCGAAGCTGTGTGTGTGTGGTGTAAAGTGCGAAGAAAAGTGGTGTGCCAAGATAGCATTCTATCCTTTCTGTCTACCCCTACGGAGACATGGCGCGATGGTTAGTCAGTCAGCAAAAACAATTTTCTTTTAAATTCAAATTGGCCGCTAAATGCCACCATGAATGAGTCCGTAATCAACAGACAATAATTTTTGTAATTTCATAGTCACACAAAACAAGAATAAACAACGATTTAGCATTCAATCGTTAGATATGACAACACGTGTATTGATTTGACTCATTATTCTATTATTGGAGTAATTCTCCGACCTGTGCACCTTTTCCAGGTGTCCCTGTGATGGTTTCAGCTGACTAATCATTCAATCCTCGGCCAGAACACAATGCGGTATCAGCAGCCGGCGAATTGAAAGAGAAATGAATGTCAGCGTTTGTGCCCGCGCACACATGTGCCGGTTGCGGTGAGGCGAATGCGTGGTATTGTTTACACAAGTATGCCGCTGAGTAACGGTCGTGACTGTGTCGATGAAGCGTAGCCGCGTGGTGGATGGGCAGACGGCGAAGAAGATGAAGATCGGCGCCCAGAAGAAAGTCATCGTCGCCAGCATCATCTCGAGACTTTCTAAGTTTTTTCTGAAAACACTGCGCCTGCTTGTTGCCGAAAGTCTTTCGGTAATCGTTGTTCATCTAGGGGTTGTTGCAACTCCCCGGGAGCCAGAAATTTAGGTAGAAGTTTGGTGACCTTTTGCGAGAAGGAGATTTTTTATTATTGTTGGCACTTATTAAGGTACGTATAGGTCTTTTCATATAGGCTCGCAATTAAGTTGCCTGGACGTGGTTGGTAGTTGCCGTGGATACTGCAGCTACCAACTACGTCTTTGATTCCCCACTGCAAAGGGTTCCTAGACTAGCAAACAGATACGAGCAACTTGACATCTTTGCCAACAACTTGATAATATTCAAACATATTTTAAAAGATGTATTGAAAGATTATTAGTATTTGTCAAATTGGAATCAAATAATTGATTTGTATTTGTTTTGATTGTTGTTTGAGTGATATAACTAACTGTTATGTAACATTTTTATTATATTATGACTTTCTAAGCTTGTGCTATTGCTTTTTCCACTATATTATTACTTTTTATTTTTTGAATTTTTATTATATTATGTTTTTCTTATGCTTCTGTTTTGTTATATACTTGCTTTTTACTTTTTATGATGTATTATATTTATCTTTATATATTTGTATTTGTATTTTAAGTATTTGATTTCCACTTTATGTCATTATTATTTTTGTATGTTATTTTTTATTTATTTTAACTATCCATTATATAAATGTACACTTTACCTTTGTTACTTACCATTTGTTTGTAAAAGCCCTGTAGGGCGTTTATAAATAAATAAATAAATAATAAAAAAGGTAGTATGGGTACAGTGCGTAATACGCGCATTGTACCCAGACTAACTCAATTGCAAGCTTATATGAAAAGACTTATACTAAACTGTTATTTTATTAAATTTTTTTTTTAAAAAAAAGGTCGCGTCATGTCCTTTCTCGCGGAACTCCTCCACCATGACTGAGATGCAACTTTCCTTTTGGGCAGGGTTGTCTGATACAGAAAAGAAGATCGTGTACTTATCTTCCTCTTCTGGTCCTGGTGTTCGAGGACGTCCAGCTTTCTCCTTGGTTGTCGGCGTCCCTCTGGAAGTCTTGTCTGATCCGTTCTTTCGACATGATACCTCCAGAAACGCCTTATCTGCCAGCTCCATCGCGCAATCGTCTTCCGCATCACAGGTTCTTCGAATTTCTGCCATGGGTATTCTGTCTCTGAGGGTATTCTGTCTCTGAGGAATGTCTAAAATGTAATACGAGGTTTCGTTAAAAAAATACGTGGATTTTTTAAATTTTGCTACCAAAGTCCAATTACCACATTATTTTTGTATTGCTACACGTATCCTTGATTTGTTTTGATATAAGCAACAATATTGAGTGTTTACTTAATTGTTGGCTGTCGAAAAGGTTGCACATCTGTGTGCAGTGTGTTTGGCGATTTTGCAGTGGAAAAAATTGAACAAAGATTTTAACATTTTTGTTCAAAATCAATGCCGTTGTAATTTCTCGCCCTCCGTATTCGCCCGATATGGCCCCCTGCGATTTTTTCCTTTTCCCCCAATTTTTTGCTAACATAAAGAAGATATTAATATAATCTGTAAACGAGCTTAACGCCATACTAAAAGTTGTGTTTCACAAGTGCTTCGAAGATTAGAGAAAGCGCTGATGAATACTCTAAAGGGGATACATTTATATTGATGATGGAGTAAAAATATTTTATTTATTTTAAAGTAAAAGTATTTTTATAACAAACTTCGATGAAAAAGATGCAGAAGAAAGCGTGAGAAGATTGAAATAACAAATGAAGAAATAATATCTGCAGGATCTATGAACGTAATAGATTTCAATAATTAGTACATAGACATTTTTGTTTTGGTTATAGAAGTAGATGCTTAAGCGAAGGTAGCCCGACAGTAGAGGATTTTTGAGATGGTAATTGAAAACCATTTTCATTTCCAGTTGTGATTGAAATGGGGACATGGAAAGTAGCGATGCTTACGTGACGTGAAAAAAATTCTAAGTATTGTTAGCCTCTGCCTGATGGTAGGTACAGATGTATGTACACACGAGTACTTTGTAAACAAAACGCAATTAAATTCTCACGCTTCCACAATAAACAGCAGCTTTTCCCCCGTTATTACGCCGATAGGCTAATAAACACAATTCTCTCGTAATATTTGCGTTAATTCGAAGAACTATTTTTGACTTCGGACCGGTTCAAATGTTGGATAATTATCCTCAAATAATAATAATTTCGAATGCTCGTAACTTCCCATCCAATAGCTGATCTCATTCCGTTTTCAAAATTAGCATGATTTCAAAATTGTTATTGAATAAAATAAAAACGTTTGAATTTTTCTTAATTTTTCGATGACAATGAATATTAAAACCATTAGTGTACCGCATATGTCATTGGTATTAACCATTTATCAAAATATATAATTCTCCGTGTACCAATGTCCGTCACTAACGCTACCAAATGGCACAAATAATAATGATGTATAATATACTAATGAGGTATACATAAGAAGAGAAAAAAGCATAATTCTCCAATTAGTAATGTCCATCACTAACGCTATCAAGGCGCTACACTTCTTTAAACGGCTCTATTCTCACAGCTTTAACTGGCATCCGAAATGAGTACGTAATTTTTGACGGGTTACAGCTAGTAATTTATGATAAAACCTTCGAGTTTTTTTTTATATATTCTTTAGTAAATAGTTATGCTGTAATTTGTGTTTGGTTTAAATAAACCTTCAGAGCCATCTAAAAAATTCACGAAGCTTCTGGAAAGGCTCTCTAGAATCCTGTATTTTCAATATCACCCTCCACCCTTAGCTGCTCACCGACACCGACAGAACACTTATAAAAAAATTATGTAAGAGTTTTGTAACGAGGAAGTCTCACACCATTTCCAAAACCTTTACTGACTTAAATGTCCAAAGATGATTGAATATAAGTTGTGCCTCACAATATTCAAAGCGATTCACAACATGGCCCCTCAATATATTTCCGACTTTTGCTTTCCATTTGCCGCAAATAATAGATAGCTAGCAGTAGGTTAGTTGAAGTAAATCGCGTCCACAAAACTAACGTCGGTGAACGTGCTTTCGCGGTGCCCGGACCAAAGTTATGGAATACACTACCAAACAAACAGCTTACCGCAGTTTTAGAAAAACTTAAGACGCACCTATTTAGACAATCATACGACTTTATAGTAAAGACTCCACTCAAATATATATTTTGCAAAAACACCTAATTTTTCCTGGCTGTCTCAACTATGGTTTTAACCAATTCCATTTTTTCCATCTCATCCAGTGTATAAGTAGTAGTAAATAAATTCTTCCATATATTATACAGGGTCCTAAAATGCAACCGAGCAAAATTTTGAAAACATTAATTTCGGAGAAGCAGGGATGGTGTATGTAAGTATATGGTTTGCGCAGGTTACTGAAGAGTAATTTGCAAAATTTTATATGAAGCAGTCAAGGAGTGTGGGATTTTCATTGTAATTATATCACTGTGGCATTCTCCCCATCCATTTTTATGCCTCAAATTGTTTTTCAATTACCCAAAGAGTTCTTTCAGGTTTGAACTGATCATTGAAATTTTCAGTTACTCTGCATTACCATCAATCAGCTGTTCATTCGGCTCATTTATATATCAAAACTCTATTGATCGTCGCTTTGAATGCCTATGATTTAGGTCTATTCATTATAACGGCCCCACCAGCATGTCCGCTCTTCATCAGCGCGCCACTGGCCACGCCCGTGCGTTGAACCTCGGCCAACGTACTCATTGAACTTTGATTAAAAAGTGAACCATCTCTGTTAAACTTTCATTTCCCCCTTCCCCTCGCCGCTGTCGCCCCGCTGATCTTCCGCGACCACGCTTCGTGACGTCACGGATGCGTTCGTGTGACGTCACGCGTTCTCTGAAATTATTCTGCACGCACTCGCTCGTCACAGTCAAATGTGTAAACCGGACGCCTTTCGATATTACCGATTTTTTATGCCAGCTCCTGCCATTGAACTTGGACTGAAATTATCAGCGTAGCGTGAAAAAATGTTAGAGATTTGCAATTTTTTTCAGCATTTAAACGGTTCAATTTTTTTACTCTACTAGATATCTACGAGATACTCATTTGCTTTTTTGTTATGATTACTAACATTATTTTTTATGCATATATATTTAATTATTAATCTTTATCATTCTTACTAGTCCACAGTAATTTAGAGGAATCTTAAAATGGGCTTAATTTTTTTTGTACAGTTGTATATTGTAGTTGTATTTGATTACCCGAATAAAATAAAATAAAGATAAAGAGTATAGTTTTATTAATTTTTTTTACGAGTTAACAGTAGACCCCTTATATTAGGTCCTTACATATGAAATTGGCGTTTTGCCGTACTGGCAAATTTGATCTCAAATATCTTCTCTTTGGTTAGGAATTCCAAATCCAAATTTATACAGCTATTTACTCATGTATTTGTGTTTTGAAAATTATAATTCATTTGTTTTTTCCTCAATTGTTTTTTTCTTTGCGTCACTCAGTTTACAAAATGAAAAACTTGAAATATCGCGTTATTTACGAGTACGAGTTCCACCGTGGCACCAGTGCTGCAGAAACGGCTCGAAGGATTAATGATGTGTATGGCGACGGTGCCGCAAAAGAAAACACAGTGCGTTTTTGGTTCCAACGTTTTCGTTCTGGAAATTTCGACCTGCGGAACAAGCCCCGTGGACGGCCGGAGACCAAAGTTGATAATGAAGATTTGAAGGCTATTGTGGAAGCGGATCCATCGCAAACCACATCCGAGTTAGCTGCAGGCTGCGGTGTTAGTGATAAAACTGTTTTAATCCACTTGAAGCAAATTGGTAAGGTGAAAAAGCTTGAAAGGTGGGTACCTCACGAATTGAGTGAAGCAAATCAACAAACGCGCGTTGACTGCTGCGTTGCATTACTCAACCGGCACAATAATGAAGGGATTTTAAATCGAATCATTACCTGTGATGAAAAGTGGATCCTGTACGATAATCGGAAGCGCTCATCGCAATGGCTGAACCCTGCCGACCAGCCAAACCATGCTCCAAGCGAAAATTGACTCCAAAAAAGTTACTTGTGAGCGTTTGGTGGACTAGTGCTGGTGTCGTTCACTACAGCTTTCTTAAATCTGGCCAGACGATTACGGCAGATGTCTATTGTCAGCAACTGCAAACCATGATGGAAAAGCTAGCTGCTAAACAACCGAGGCTGGTTAATTGCTCTAGGCCACTGCTGCTTCATGATAACGCTAGACCACACACTGCACAACAGACGGCTACCAAATTAGAGGAGCTTCAATTGGAATGTCTAAGACATCCACCGTACTCTCCGGACCTTGCCCCAACAGATTACCATTTTTTTCGAAATTTGGATAACTTCTTGCAAAGGAAAAAATTCAACTCCGATGGGGCAGTCCAAACCGCCTTCAAAGATTTTATTGATTCCCGTCCGAATGGTTTTTTTAGTAAAGGGATCGATGAACTACCTATGAGATGGCAAAAGTGCATAGATAGCAATGGTACATACTTTGATTAAATAAATATATTATAATAAAAAAAAATCGGCTTTATGTTCCTCCCATACTAAACGCCGATTTCATATGTAAGGACCTAATATCTACAAATTTAATTATTTTGGAAGGCATATATCTGCTTAAAAATTAAAAAATTACGGAACAAAATATGTAGATAAATATTTCTATAGTTTTTTTTTATTTAAAATTGTTTTTGTTTGGCTTTGTAAATTACAAATTCTACAAGATTAAAATTAAAATACTTCCGTGATCTTAATTGAAAATTAGTATGTTGTATACATGATGTAACTGAGGTTATTCTACAATTTTCTTAAATGTAGATAGATTCCTGCGTAAATTATAGAAATGTGAACCAGAATTTTTCTTTATGGTTTAATCATTTTATTTGAAACGAATAAGTTTATTATAATCAATATAAGTTACCTTATGCTTCTTCAACGTTGTACATAAGATAAATCAGGAATATTAATGAAAAATATATAAAATTTGTAGTCGATTATCTCCATAGCTGTTGATATAAGGACATTAATGTTGCAACATGTTTGACTCGTAATTAAAGCAGGAATCTACCTGTAGAATATTATGGATCAGCTCTGTTACAGATTGTATGATATAATATAATAGATTACTAAAAACGTGCACTTTTAAAATAATGTATTAGATAGAATAGATAGTTCATTTATACTGAATCATCTAAATATCATCATAATCAATGCAACAAAAATTTCCAAAAAAACTGCATTAAAAAATGCCAGAGGACATAAGAAAATTTATTTTAATTTAAAATCAGGCTTAGTAAATATGTGCTTCAGATGTTCTAGCGAGATTTTAAAAAGGGATGTGCTGTATGTTTGTATAGTTTTTTTTTGTAGCAATTAACATTATTAATCACACGTTAATTCAGAATTCATCCAGAAAGTAAACAGTTACCGTAGAGTAATTAATAGAACACCCAGTTTTCTGGCAAGAGAAAATTTCGGGAAAAACTACAAATATTTCGATTTATTTTGTTTATCCTTATGTTAATAATGTTCTAAAATTGAATTCAAAGGTATTTTTTTTATTTAAAATAATGTAACAATTAAATTTTGTAAAAATCTTATTATTTTTTTACAAAATTTAAATCAGGCCAGATAGCCGAGTATTAAATACACTATACGGAGACGTCCAATCCTTATTCCTTACATCCCACATCAAATTCAAATCAATCCCCGAGGGAAACCACCCATCCGGTTACCGGTTTCACCCAAGTCAATGCCAAATCTAAAAAAAAATAGATCGTATAAATATTAGCGCTCGATTCACAAAGGCGATCGTGACGTCACCGTGAGTTAACAATTTATTGCATAAGTTTGGTATCGAAAAACTCGCTGCCGGCTCGTTAGGCCTTTTGCCCGCAGCGGTCGGGAATTCCTGACCGTTG
>JADDOH010011396.1:0-76983 GCA_016648135.1 Agrypnia vestita | reverse complement strand
TGCGACCTTGGCATGTTTTTTGCAATCTGAAGATCCGTACTGTCACCGTTAATAATTATGAATGAATTTGCCTCTATGTTCATTTTTATAAACATAATTAAGTTGTGGTCTAGAATAATGATTTTTTTATAAATTGTACAAATAATCTTAAATGTGTGAATTACAATATCGGTAATATTATTTAAAAAGTCTTACTGTTACAACACTCGCTCGCTCTAGTCGGCGATGATACCTGCACCACTTAACATCCCTTATTGCAACCTTTAGGTGACCCGGCACAAAGGTCTTCATGAGTGGACACAAAATGCACATTGGGGCCAGATCTGAGATTTTTCTTGTAGCACACCACGCGTCTCCCCCACCAACAGTTTAAGGTCACTCGAGGGGACAAGAAATGACTCTTAATCCTAATTCTAGAGGAATTTCTTTGGTAGCCTTTATGGCTCTTGAGTAGTTGCGATTACAACCCTTAGCGAAAATTCTACACGGGATATGTATTTGCCAGTTTTTATTGAATATGATAGAATAATTAAAACGATAGGTTTTAGTAATTATTAACGAATTTATTGCGTACTACACACACTAGGTACACACCATAGATGATATAAGATGGCCAACTCACAAATGTTGCCAATACATAAAATATTACATTGAGCTATAGATAATAGAATATTGCGCACCTATTGAAAAAGGACAGGTCCAGCAGATGGAATAACAATTTGCTGTACCATTTAACATTTTTTATTTACAAATACAGTTCTTATATATGTATATATATATATACATATCAGATTAAACATTTTTTTTAAATACTTGGTAGTCACGTAGACCTCATCACTGAAGAGAAGCTCTTAAGTCTGATGAGGGAGCCACAGTTCTTGTTCCTTTCAATTCAATTTATTTATTTATAACATAACATTTACATTACAAACATTTGTTCAGTTCGTAAATATTATTAAAAAGTGAGATAATATACAAACAACAAAATATCAAACGTATATAAATTCATTCATATCAAAGGTGTAGGAGAATCCTACTTCGGAAAACCCCTCAGACACATGGAATATATCAATACCCAAAGCGATTTTGTTCAGCATAGCTGTGGCTCTTCCAACAGGTATAACCATCGCCAGGTTGGTCCTATGTATTGGAATGTGAAACAATCTATCCTTATATTTTCTTAACGTATGAAAAATGCCTATATGCATTTATGGATCATTCCCAATGGTTTTGTTAGTTTTATAATGCAAGCATGCAGTTTGCCAACTGCTTTTAGCTCGGGAATGTGTAGAATGATTGTAGGAGAGAGGGGGGGCGATTTTCGACATTTTTTAAACTCATAATTTCATCCGTTTTAATCACCTTTTTTTTAAATTGAATAGTTAACTTAATCATTAAGAAACAAAATTGCTGCGTTTGGAAAAATAGTAAGCTAAAAATGACGTTGGTATTCTCATTTCTGTAACAGAATGCAAATGTTCAAAGCTGCCCCAGCTGTGAGGCAGTTTTGAGTTATCAGGGTTAAATGGAAATATGTAGTGTTTAAAGTTTTTTTTTTTTATTAAATCACTACAGTAGGAACTTTCGTCAAATATAAGTTAGGTACCATTTAAAACTATTGGATAACATTTTACTTAATCTAGTGTTGTAACAAAGTTTAAAATATATTTTTTTTAAAATACAACGTTGTTTACTTCGCACTATAAGACTTTAATTAAAACGTTTTCGGTGCTTACTGCACCATCTTCAGTAATAAATTGAAGTTTATTACTTAGTGATTTTGTTTAATGGTCATAATTTTTTTCATTTGTATTATTAGAATCACTGATGATATTAGGGTCTGAGAGCCGTTTACTTCGAAAGTTTTCAACAGCTCAACAGAGCATTCTATGATTTCCCACTCTTCTGGCATAAATGGGTCAATGTCACTGTCATTAATATAATTCATCGTTTACCTTTAAAAACATGTAAAAAAACTGTTCCATCGCGCAAGCACCCCATTCGCATCCGCAAAAGCTCCGCATTGATTATTGCGGATGTCTAAATCCATGCGGAAGTTCCGTGATTGTGGATGCGGATGCGAACATTCGCAACATCCCTAATACAGACACCATGACACGAGCATAAAAACTCTAAATAAAATATACACAAAAAATAAATAATATCATTATCCTAGACATAATTAACAGGTTACTAACCTAATTATTTAAACTTAGAAAAGTTAAATTTGAAATTTATGATGGAAATTTATCAGTATGTGTAGTACCAGCGGCTTCAATTGGTGGAGACATTTTAACTCAAATATCGGAATTGCTTATGAAGCTTCGTTTTCTGGAAAGAAAGATTTACACAATACTCTTTTCTTTTTCCTAAACATGACAGTAAATCCGTGACCATGACCTTGTTTAACTTTTCCTTCGAAAGCCAATGTGCTTCTTTATGCCAGTCCATGAAGCCCTTTAACCACTCTATACCTGCTTGTTTATTTTCTATCCATTGAAAGGATTCTGTGTATTGAAGCACTAGTTACCTCGCTTGTTTATATGTTAGATCATAATTCATCTTCATGAAATGAATTATGGGCTAACATATAAACAAACATCTCAAGAGCTTTTTAATAAATATTCTTTTAATTTTTATTAAACACTCGTGCAACACTCTATTTAGTTGTGAATTCTGCAGACCTAGGTAATATATCTTCTTTATATTTCTTTATTCGGTAATGCAAAGTATTAGATTTTATATTATAGACACCAGCAGCTTGCCTTAGATTCATCCGACTATTTGCTGCTTGGATGACAGCATTATTAATACATTCTTCTTTGACTTAATCTAAGGGATAATGAAATCATTTTTATGAAACTCTACCAAAAAATATTAATTTGAACAATAGAAATACTACCATAAATTTTAATTTAACAGACCAGAGAAACTTTTTACTGGGGTAATAATAAAAAAATATTAAATAAAAAATTATAATAAAGACAAAATCAATGATTTTTGATTAAATTTTCGAAAAATATTTTATCTACCAGTGGCATGTATGAAAGCATTGATGCAAAATCATGTTTTTTTCCTCAGTTAAAGCCTTAAAAGTCGCGCAGCTTAAAATAATGCGAAATTTTAAAGACTTTTCACATCTAAGATGTGTTTTTTGTAATTTATCATCTAAGAATGATGTCGAATCTATGTTCGTCTTATACTTAATGTTAAATGAATCGTGTTTATAGGCAGTAAGAGTAAACACCGAACTGCATATATGGGTATTTATTATTTGTACATAGGAGGCTACTAAATGCGATCATGGGTCGTGAGTGTCTGACGCTCGCAGTCAGATGACGTGTTGGATTGGAGGGGGGCCTCCCATCCGACGCGTCGTTTGTCGTCGGTTATTCCGATCACGACACTCCCACCTATCTGAGCATCACTTTGCAAATTCTTTTTTTTTTCTTTTCATACGATTTTATATAATTCTATATCAACCAAATACTCCATATTTCAAGCTGTCAGTTTCGGAGTCGTCCGCTCCAAGGTGACTCCCTGATGTCCAAGGGAGGCCTGAAATAGAGGTTAAGTCCCGTCAGCATTCCGCCAATATCAGAGAATGCTGATGTCATCTGGCATGGGGTTAGATAATCCCGTGTCATCAGATGAGCGCCCGCAAGTCTCAGAGATGGGATGATCCCAGCGCACTCAGATCTCCCGCAACTGATCTACATACCGTTTCCAAAAGAGATCGCCGTTAACCTGCACGAGGTACACTTTCTGATCCAATCTCTTATGATCTTTCCGGTGGCCCATCCTACTTTATTGCGAATTCTGTTGTCTCTTCATGTCTAGTTACAGAAGTAGATCCTTCCGTTTGAGTCTCAGACCTAGACCTCAAGTCCGGAGATTCGTTCGAAATCAAATTCTCATCATTATGAATAGAAGTCAATGGTGAAAGGGGGAATCTTGGATTGTTAGTCGATGACTCTTCATTATTGCGGGTATATGTTTTCGGAGTAATATCTGTGCATCCATCTTTGACAGCATTTTGTTCCGCTGCAAGAAAATCTGCATCGCTGAATATGGTTTTATTCAATGGCCAAAGACCTGTAACGCGAAACCCGTTTGCTGCAATTTCGCCTGTTTGCACTTTCATGTAAGCTCGCCCAAATAACTCTACAATTTCAAAAGGGCTCAGTGCTCTGTTGTTGTTTCTGATCCAGGTTCGTATTTCTTCACTGTAGTAAACTTTCAATGGCCCTATAAACATCTTGTCCAACGGTTGCAGCTTGTGGGTTGTGTGAGGTGGTAGAGATACAATATCAACATTATTCTCTCTAGCCAAGTCTATTACATCAATGTTTCGGGTGAGGCTGTAGTGTCCATCTAATATCAGCAAAACTCTTGAGTCTGGTGTCGGGTGTGTATGCTTTATGAAGTGTTTGAACCAATCTGTAAAAATATTAATTTGGATCCAGCCTGATGGATGTGCAACTCCTTCAGCTCTACGAGGACAACCTCTCATCAGTTGTAAGTTCATATTTTTCTTGGGAAAATTATGAACGGAGGTACAAAATGCCCGGTGACATTCATGCATACTACAATTGTAACCAGGGAACCCCTTTCAGCTGATGTTAGTGATGCTATCTGCCTCTTTCCTCGGCGTCCAATTACTTCTGGAATTTTGCTTTGGACAACTGTCAGGCCGGTTTCATCAACGTTGTAGACACGATCTGGTGAATAGTTATTTTCCTCGTACATCTCTTCCAGAAGTTGAAAAAAATTGTCCACGTTTTCTTTATTAAAGCTGAATGCTCTTGCAAATGACGTTCCCGTAGGCCTCCTAATTGACAGTTTGTCTTTATGACGTTTCAAAAATTGCCTTAACCATGTTTTTCCTGCTATGCCAGATTCACCAAACAGATTTTGCAAATTGTTACGTACTGCCAACATGTATGCCATTCTGCGAAGATCAGTCCTTGTCAATCCATGAAATTTGCTTTCCGACGTTAAAATATATTCTACTTAAACGTTTTCTAATTGTGTCCCCAACGTTGTTTTTCTACCTAATGTCGTGGCAGCCGCTTCTTCAGGACTAAGTTCCGTTTTCAGGCTTAAGCGTTGCAATGTCGTTCTTGGTACTTTGAAAAATTTTGCTGCTTTTAAAGTGCCCATTTTCTTCTCGCGAACCATTTTTATGGCTTTAATCATTTGTTCTTTATCCCAAGTTTTCCTTGGTTCTTTTGAATGTGTTAGCGCCATTCTGAAAAAATACATAAGTAGGTACCTTTAGAACCACCTAACCAACCACTCAAAATACTAATACCTAAATATGGGCTAGCCCATATTCAGAACCATAGTCATAGCCCATATCCGAAATTCTTTACTAAAATCAACTTGATCGTGTACTTTACAAATTATACATAGCAAGCAATAAATCGACCGAAAATCATAAAATTAAACTTATATTCTGCAATAAAACACAGTTACAGTATTGAGACCTAATTTTCATTAATTAAATAACACATTGATACGTACCGCAGAAAATTTTTCGACAGCAGCAACTCAAGCACGGCCGACGCTGGCGACAGCTCGCGCGCGACTGACGAGAATGAGTGAGTGCGATGCGAGCGAATGAATGCGATAGACGATCGTCGTTTGTTGCGACTTTCGATTGTAGGTTTTCGAGAATTGTTACTAGCCCATATTAAACCACTAACCCGCATTTAGTTACTCTCCTCTACATAAAAAATTAATAAGAGAATATGTATATTTAAAAGGTGACTGTTAGTAAAGAGAGTTTGATTATTTATAAATTACTATTAATACTTTTTCTAATTTCTAAAATTTCTAATTGTACATCACTGCTATTTGTATGCAAAATTTCAATTCCTTTGTTGATATCAAAGGAATGATTGGTTTCAATAAGGTGGTTGGCGAATTCTGAATAGCCATTGCTTTTTAACCCTTGTGTTTCTACCCGGGCACCCGGGTATCCATTTCTGACTTCAAGGTAAAATAATTTTATTCATAAACCCTTGATGCTTCTGTCCGCCCGGATCCCCATTATTTGAGATATTTGAAAGGGATTTATCTACAGTTTGGCGTAATTTTATTTTAAAAATGTATTTTATATGACCTTAAACCTGTCTTGTCTTCTGTATGGGCACCCGGGGTGCCCGGGTACCCATACGTTATTTATATTCTCATCAGTGATAGACATAAATTTCACTATCAGATTTCGTTTTATTGTAGAAATGAATCATGTTCGGTTTATTTTTTATGATGCGTAGATGATAAAAGTATAACTTTATTATATTTTTTGGCACATAGGAACATATTTTAACATTATCATGGAATCCAAACAACAATAAATGACTTACTCGAGTTTTAGTCTCCTTCATTTTCGCCGGAATAAATGTACTTTTTATTTCGTTTTAATATGCCAACGATTGTCATATTCCAAAATAAAATAATATGTTGTACCAAAGAAAGTCATGAAAAAATGTACAATTTAATATTACGTCCACAGCCTTTGGTGGCCAATTCTTTCACCTTGGTTAGTTTCTCGTCCAGGTGTTGATTTTCCGGTATATATTTAGCCAGTAAGATGATAGTAACTTTCTGCATCACGTATCCACCATTTCTTATTTGGCTGGCTTAGACGGAATGTATTGCATAAGTCGTGTACTTCAGCTGTATGCAAATAATTGCTTATTGATTGCAACAGTTGGGTTGTGGATTTACTACTATATATATATATATATATATATACACTGAAAAGTTTTGAATTCAGTATCATCCATACATATTTCACGTATCGAGGCAGCTCTATATTCCTTCAATCGGAGTTTCTTCGTATTAGCATCATCTAAGCGAAGAAATTCCATGCTAAATATACGATAAATATTTATGATATACTAAGGCATATTAATTATATAGAAAGAAAGAATAAAAAATTTAAACAAACAAGAAATATGTCAGTAATGATAAATATTTATGATATACTAAGGCATATTAATTATATAGAAAGAAAGAATAAAAAATTTAAACAAACAGAAATATGTCAGTAATGATAAATATTTATGATATACTAAGGCATATTAATTATATAGAAAGAAAGAATAAAAAATTTAAACAAACAGAAATATGTCAGTAATGATAAATATTTATGATATACTAAGGCATATTAATTATATAGAAAGAAAGAATAAAAAATTTAAATAAAAGAAAAAGAAACTTAATTATTACGTGGAAAAAAATTCAGCACTCAAAATTTTTCTTAATCTTGTGTGGCTGCACTCGAACAGATCAATATCCAATAATCTCATCAGTTTATTGAATGCATCGCATACCCTCAAGAAATATGAATTCCGACGATAGTTGGATGAGGTAAAATCAATGTGAAAGACTGGGTTGTGTCTACGAGATCTACAGGGAACATGGAATTTTAGTCTATTTAATAGTTCAGGACAGTCGACGTTGCCTGATACAATTTTTAGTAGGTACATGAAATCACCTATTTCGCGACGTTTGTATAACGGTAGGATGTGATAATTTTTGCATGAACTGTCATAATCGTCAGAAACGCAATTGAATTTAAAGTTGAGAAAGCGAATAATTTTTTTTTGAATTTGTTCCAAGCGATTTACATAGATCATATACTGGGGGTTCCATACTTGCGTTGCATACTCGAGTTTGCTTCTGACAAAAGTGCAGTAAAGTACTTTCAATGTCTTTACACACTTAAAATCTTTAGACATTCTCATGATGAAACCTAAAACCCTATAAGCCTTACTTATAATAGAATCGATATGTTCGTCGTATAATAATTTTCTATCATTGATCACCCCTAAATCTCTGATTGACGTAGCTGTTTCTAATTGTTCTCCTTTTAGTATATAGTTAAATGGTATTATATTCTTTTTGCGTGTAAAAACTACACAAGAACATTTTGAGGGATTCAAATCAAGTTTATTTAATTTACAATAATTATCTAACCGTAGCAAATCATCTTGTAGATTGAAAGAATCGTAAATACTAGAAATTGGTTTAAAAATTTTCATATCGTCAGCAAAAATTAGGACATTAGAGTGACGAAAGCAATCGTGAATATCGGAAATGAAGATTATAAACAACAATGGCCCCAGCAGTGATCCCTGAGGTACTCCGCTGGGAACTACAACCCAACTCGACATGTAATTGCTTACTACCACAGCCTGAGTTCTATTATCGATGTAGGATGCAAACCATCTTAGCAAGTCACCACGTATTCCGGCCAAGAAAAGCTTATTAATCAACAGATGATGATCTATTCTATCAAACGCCTTACTATAATCAGTATAGATCACATCTGTTTGAAGTCCTTTATCCATTTTATCAGTTAGAAAGTCATTAAAGAGGATTAGATTGGAGACGGTTGATTTCCCTTTGATGAATCCGTGTTGATCTGGATGAAAGGAGTGATGAAGAGCTGCATAGACTTGATCGTATATAACCTTCTCGAAAACTTTAGCAATTGTGCACAATTTAGAAACAGGTCTATAATTTGCGACGTCTGATTTCGAGCCTTTTTTATGAATCGGCGTAATAAATGCCGATTTCCAGATATCTGGCACAAATCCATCCTTAATAGAATTTTTAAATAAAATTGTTAGAGGTACAGCAATTATATCAGCACATTTAATTAAATATATTGGTGGTATTTGATCAGGTCCAGCAGATTTATTTATATCAAGATGCTTTAATTGATTTATTATGTTCGATTTACTGACTTCTATTGATGAAATGAAACAATCGGTGATTGGTTCGTAATTGGACAGAGAATTCGTATTTTGAGTACTTGAAGAGGGATTAGAAAACGTAGAATAAAAATAATCGGAAAAATAGTTACATATGTCGGATCCTGATGTGGCAGTATTGAGACCGTATGTCATATTACTTGGCAGGTTGAATGATTTAGATTTTGATTTAATAAATGACCAGAACGTTTTGGGGTTATGTACTACAGACTCCTCTATTTTAGAGATGTAATTCAAGTAACATTCGTTTTCCAATGACTTGGCTCTATCGCGTAAAATATTAAAAGATAATTCGTCAGATTTATTGCCATAAATTATAAAGGGATATATTATAAAACGTGTGAAATATCTGGGGCTTGAAATAGATGAGAGACTTCTATGGACGAATCACATTCGAACTCTTTTAAAAAAACTTGGGCCTATAGTTAGTGTGATGAAAAGAGCTGAACTATTTGATACAAGAACAAAAAAAATTATCTACAATGCTTTTATTCTCCCTCATATTTTATATGGCATTATTATTTAGTCACAGTGTAATTCACAGACGCAGGGAATGATACAAAGAACTTTAAACAGAGCCCTTAAAATAATCTTCAACCTAGATCGATACACCAGAACCTTAAACTTTAAACTTTAGAAGATAGGATAGGACAGGATAGGACAGGATAGGAAGAACTTTAAACAGAGCCCTTAAAATAATCTTCAACCTAGATCGATACACCAGAACACTGACTTGTACAAAACCACCGGCATGCTTAACTTAGAAGATCTGATATATGTGGAAAAGATAAAGATGACTTATAAAATAAATAATAAATTTTTCAAAACGAATATCATCCTTTACCAGAACAGTGACGTACATAGACAACACACAAGAACAAGAGACTATGTAAGAAGTGATATACAACGGACTAATAGAGAGAGATATGGTTTCCTATACACTGCGATCGATTTCTATAATGGAATTCCCAATTCCATTAAGGAATTAAATAGTATAGAACTGTTCAATAAACGGCTGAAGGGACTCGTGTTGGGGAGGAGATAACTATTTGACAAGTCAATGTGCTTATATTTAAATTGTGTACCTACTTGTTCTACTTTATTTCCTGTCCCCATATACCAGCATACAATTGCTGTTTGGGGACATTATATTTATATTTAATTTTTTAATTTTAATTAATACAAATTGTTATATTCGTTGTTAAAAATATGTACTTTTTCCTATATAATAAACATCTATGTCTATGAAAAAAAAAAATATTTGGGGGATTTCAATCCCCCGCTTCGGAATGAATGGGTTAAGCTAGAGTGTATTGAAATATATAATGTAACACAAAATATGTATCATTAATATTGTCAGAGTTGAAACATAAGGATAATGCATAGATGAAAGAGAGGTTAATACAAACTTTCAGGACAACTCAACTCCCATTATTAAATTTAGTGCATTTGTGAATTTCGCACAAGGAATAACTAATCAAGAATGTGATGAATTTTAAAAACAATATTTTTGTAAATTATCTTTTCATCATGTGTTTACCATAGTCAACAGGTAACTAAGAAATCTAAGGAGCGTATATTTTTATTTATTTTTTATTTATTTATGTGTGCTTTGGTACCTGGCGTTTCTGGAGTAATATAATTAAAGGTAAAAAGTAAAGATGACCGGTAGAATAGAGATTGTGAAAATTAAAAAGTAATATATAACATTAAGTTGCCAACATTCTTAAAATTGTCATGAAATTCTAAAAATCGAGGAGAGTGGCACATACTCGAAGGTTCCCGAGCGGACTGGTCAATAATATATTGAATATTACGCCAGGACCTAGAACTCGAGCGGTTATAAATTACGCGGAAAATATGCGCGAGACATACAGTTGTTTTTGACTGTGAAGAAAGATTATAAAAGTGAAACCAACAGCGACTAGTGCGAATTATAAGCGGTCGACGGGATAAACTAAGAGAGTACCTACCGGGCGTCTGACGGCGATCAGTATGATAAGGGACGAGTATAAAGTGTTCCGTAGAAGCGTGATTAGTGCGAAATTTTAAACATCGATTCATTTCGAGTGTTTCACCGCTGCAATCCCGTGACAATATATTTTTTTATATATTTATATCACGCTTAACTTTTAGGTCTGTCCATAACCTTGAAGACACGAATATATTAAAAGTTGAACCACCTCTCTACTCAAACAATTACATCATATCATACATACAACACACGTACAGCAAAACGTAAAAATAGCGCAAAAATACGAGTGGAAGTATCGAGAACGCTTTTCACTTCTGCGCCCCCGGCCCATCCATGCCTCACCCCATCCCCTTACCCTGGCCCCGGCCCGCGGGGTCATTCAAGAGCCATTCACCTGACCTTATCCTACCACATTAATATTCAAGTTATAATATTATAACAGCCGCGGCCAATATATTATCATAAATTCGCAAATACGTACCTACTGCTTTTCTTTTAATCAATAACTAAAATAATATTTTTGGTGCATGTGTAGCAGCCATGGCTATTTTAAGGACACCGGTCGCCCACAGTTGCTCGCCACGATCAACTTTCGGTCGACCACTGATGTTTCATTTGTCTGTTGGGTTGTTATATAACCTCTTTCCACGTAAGAAAGACTATCCAATTAGTATGTGTAGGCCGTGCGTACACCGCGTAAGAGGCAATTGTTTCGTTGTGTTGGTGTTTTCACCCGTAAACATTAACAATGTGCGTCGTACGCACGGCTTACCTACACATGCTAATTCGATCGCTTTTTCTTAAATGAAAATGTTTGAGATTCAGTTTATTTATACCAATTTCAAATTGATTTCTGAGTTTATCTTCAGATCAAAATCTGAATTCATACGAGATTATACGAGATTCATCGCATCTTAATCTCTGCAATTTATCTCTTACTCCGAGTCTCACTCCGAGCCAATGCAGCTGGCCAGTTCAGTTCAACTAGGCTGAACACATGACACTGAAAACGAACTAGTTCATCTGGAGAAATGGCTTGACTTACTCGCTTAATACAATATGGTAATCTTTAATAAACTAGGTTAAGACCTCGTGCAGTAATTCTTGGCGAGAAAATTGCTGATAACCTGCCGAGAAAAGCTGACCTACCGGAAAATAAAGACCGCGGCCTGTTTACCTACCTACAGGACAAAATTATGTCAACTTATGAACAACAAACGATCAAGCTTTCGCTTACCGAGACATTTTTTTGTTGCATTGGCACCGCCGATGAATTATTTTACAATACAAGAATTCGAATTAATCTAAATAAAACAAATCAGTTTAATCACTTGTGAATATGTGAGCGATGATATACGAGACCGTAACTTTGTCTTACCGGAAGATTTCACTATGTTAACCATTTAAAAGAAAGACAATCGAATTACTAGGTATGTGTAAGTCGTGCGTAAGAGGCACATTATTTCATTGTGTTAGTGTTTATACCTGTAAATTTGTGCATTGTCTTTCTTAAATGGAAAGACCTATAGGTATGTACCTACTACAATTGAATTGAACAGTCCCTATTTTGAATTTTTCAAAATAGTGAGCGTTGAATTGTTGAAGGTGTTGATGTTGTAACCTTCATTTCGTAGTTTTGCCCTCCGCTGCTCCACTCGGAAACAGGAACGTGGGGCGCATTCCAGGTCCACGACCTGTCGCTAAATCTGGGATCTAAATCTGGATGTGCCAAAGGATCACCGTTTGGGATAACAGCTCGCAGCTCGTTACAATGGATCACGTTTTCTTTCTACTTGGATACGGCGTTAATATGAATTAATTAGTCTTCCAAATTACACCACGAGTTTATCACTGTGGCGCGCGACGGCTCAGATAACTAACTCACTCCAGACACGGATGAAAACTTTCCTCGTCACTCATTAGCGACACGGATCGATTTTCCCACTAGTGGGGGACATCAATCCGGTTCGACTAAAATGGTATTTTGGTATATAAAATGGTACACACTAACCGTTATTTAAGATTTGTATCTGATTTTATCAATGATTGGCAACTGATTTTTCGCATTCAACGGGCAACTATCGGTACTAGACAACAGTCATATCTCAGTTACCAATCTCGATGCAATCAGAAATCTAATATAACTGTGTACCATGTACTTATAACCGGTTAAAATAACGGTTTGATAATCTCTAGTCTCCATATGTGCACGGCTCTAGAGAACAGACTTGGGAGCGATTGAAATTCAATAATAAAAAGATTATTGACATGTTTTTACAGTGTTTTACATGAGAGGCGTACCTACTCAAAGAGTATAAAGATTTACAAAGATTATCTAAACTAGTGATGCAACGAATACGAATACGAACATTCGTATTCGCCGAATAGTAGACATTTACCGAATATTCGTATTCGCCGAATATCATTACGAATATCATCACGAATATTCGTATTCGCCGAATAACATCACGAATATCATTACGAATATTAAAAACAAACTATTTATAACTGAACGCAACGCAAATTACGGTTTAGCTGTGCACCGTGTATCCGAACACACCTTTATTATCGGGGATTCCCCTTACATTGAATGAATGGATTTGTTGAGTTTTCAAATTGTTTTTTCTATGGAACTCAAGCTGTCAATTATTACCTACTTGTTTCTTGTTTCACAGCATCATAACATGAGTTCTTTCATTTTTTTGGGTTTTTAAAAAGGTTAGGTTAAGTTAGGTTAGGTTAGGTTAGTTTTTGTTTTGTAAAACGTATTGTTCGTTCCATTTTATTTCCGTTGTGTGTAAAAGTGTTAACTCTTATAAGATAATTTCAAATTAAATCTAATAACATGACCTCTCGTAAGCGTGAAAAAAGTCATATTTATTTTCGACCGCTGGGAATGTACAAACAGATAAAAGAAATATTGTGCTTTTTTAACAAAAATTTGCCGGTGGTAAATTTTAATTATTAAATCTCTTAGTAAAAAAATAACAGTAGTGTATTATTTATTACCTTGTTGAATTATTCGTATTCGTATTCGTATTCGCTGAATAGTAAGTTCAATATTCGTATTCGTATTCACCAAATAGTGGGTTTAATATTCGTATACTATTCATGAAAGTAGTATTCGTTGCATCACTAATCTAAACCCGTAGTTTAGGACAGGGGGTTGGGTCACAACGGAAGAATCTTCCCCTCGCGTATTTTTAAGACATATTAATACCGCAATCAATAGGGCTTAGCAGCAAACAATCGGCGACAGCCGATAGATAGACACAATTTTTGGTTCAATAGAGGTACGTGTTTCGAAAAGTGGTATATTGAGGAGAGTAATTCGGGGCAGTCAATATTATTGTGCAACATGCTGTATAGAAAAAAAATGTAGGTACGCTTGGAATAACGCACAGAATATTATTAAAGTACTTTTGATGAAGTCGTAGGTATTAATCAAAATATATTAATATCTATGCAACAAATGGCCATCACTAATATAATAATGTTCGTCACTAACGCTACCAAGACGCTACGCTACCTTAGATGGCGCTGTTCACGAGGCCAAAATGACGCTAACGAAACTAAGCTACCAGATGGTGCTAAAACTAATATATCTACTACGATTTCGCGATAATTTTATTTGTTGTAAAAGTTATATTTTAATTGACATTTTCTGAAAAACTGAAGTAAATTAAGTAGAATTTCAACAATCAACAGAAACGGTAAGTTCATTCATATTGTAAATGTGTTGTGTTAATGTTTTAAAAAATATATATTGTAGATTGATTTCGCAATGTGTTTTCATGACTAAATAATGAATAACTAATAACCAATTAATGTAAAACCGAAATTCAAACATTAAAAGTTCGTCATTTCTGACGCTTTACAGCTAGTTATTTTATAATTTACTAGCTGTTCATACCCGGCGTTTGTGAGGGTAAACAAGGTTTCGATTCTTACGGTATACATTTGCATCGAAAATATATCAGAGGGAGAGGGAAGGGTAAAATAGAAGGGGGAAATGTAACCAATGCTAACCACCGGGTCCTAAACAATAAATTTCCAAAATTGGAGTCGATTGGTCGAACGGTACAGATTTGCATCAAAATATATCAGGGGAGGGGAAGGGGTATGAGAATAGGGGGGAAATGTTGCCTCTGTTACCCGCCGAGTCCTAAAGAATATTTTTTCAAATTTCGAGTCCGATCGGTCAAATGGTACAGATTTGCATCGAAAATATGTCAAGGGGAGGGAAGGGGTATGAGAATAGGAGGGAAATGTTGCCTATGTTACCCACCGAATGTTAAAGAACAAGTTTCCAAATTTTGAGTCCGATCGGTCAAACGGTACAGATTTGCATCAAAAATATGTCGAGGGGAGGGGAAGGGGTATGAGAATAGGAGAGAAATGTTGCCTATGTTACCCGCCGGGTCCTAAAGCATAAGTATGCAAAATTTTAATCGAATCGGACAAACGGTGTGGATTTGTATAGAGAACAGACAGAGAGACATTGAGTTTTATAGGTATAGATAACTTACTATTAGTAATGGAAATTTTTTTGCAGATATTACTTACCACGTCAAAGGCGGTCTCTTGTGCATTTTCATATTGCTGTAGAGGGCCCTGGGCGTGCTGGTGTAGGTGTACGCCTCCGGGGGACCCGTGGGCATGCTGGCCGCCACGGACACGCTCATCTCACTCGCCCGAGCTTCGTCACAAATCCCCGATGGGCAACAATTCTATCATGCGTACCTTCACTTTCCTTCTGTGAGAAGAACAACAAATTGAACTTTCTGGATCGCTGATCATCTGGACTCTGAGCTGATTGTGTATAAGTCAATCCAGCCGGACCAAGAATTTAAAAAATAATGGTAAATGTATATATTTTTTTCTTTTTCAGATATCTGACGAATCCGCCCAAAACTCACTATTAAAACTTTTCGATTTAAGGTTAAATATTCATATTAAATAGTTTTATTTATTTATTATACAATACAATAGTTCAATTAGTTTTTTTAATGTATATTTTTTACTTTTTCAGATATCTATCAAATAATGAATCCGGAATAGGTACTGTCATGTAAATATACAATTACAGAAACGTTTTCCTACAACTCACTAAGTATTAAAACTTTACGATTTGAGGTTAAATATTAATATTTTATAGTTATATTTATTATGCAGAGTTTAAAAATTATTTATTTTTCACTAGAATCCTGATATTTCAACGAATCTATAAATATATATGATATTTTTATCAATATCGTTGGCACAGAACTACGGCTAATTTTGAATATTATTATGACAGTGTATATATTATTGAACAAATTATTTTATTAAATAAAAACAATGGTTTGAATGGTATAAATATTAAGTATGGCTAAATTCAGTTATCACTTTATGGGACACTAGGAAGCAAAACTGATAACATAATAAAAAGCTAGATTCACCACATGATAAATACTATTTGGCCGTTGTTATTTTTAAACGGTTCCGTCGCCATAGTGATAATACGCGGATATTGATGTCTTATATCAAAAGGTATTCTATTTTTTACGCAATCTCTAATAAAAACATATTTTTAATATTACTAAGTCAAAAAAAATGCGTGGCTACGATTTTACTACCCAATTATATTTATTATTCTATACTTATGATTAATACCTATATCACGCGGAGAGGCGGAAATCTTTTTAACGAAATGTATATTTTTACTATTTAAAAAAATCGAATGTTTTTTTTTTCAAAAAAAAAATGTCTTAATTTTGTTATAATGGTCGTGGGTACGTAGATAATACATTCATGCCAAAAAATACGTTTAAAAAAGTCTAAGAATTATTTAATTAATTACTGCCGGTTAATTAGTTGCCGGTTGCATCAACTTAGTTTATAATAATCTTTCATTGAAACCATAGGTTTTTACGAAAACGGATTTTTTGATTGGTGGAAAACGCAAAAATCTAACGATTACTATAAACTAAATTGATGCAACTGTCCCATTTGGCTTAATAAAAATATTTGTATTGCTTCCACTAGAATTACCGAAATGTAATATGAAAGATCTTTTCAGTATTTGTATACAGTCACTGCTAACTTAATGATCACCTCGTTTAACGACCGCTCACACTTACGACCGTTATCGTACACCGACCAACACTATATGTGTTACAATTTTCTCTACGAGAACCATGAACTCTTGCATCCCACTGTCACCAGTAGGGAAGAGGTACTTAATGTTATAAGATGTATTGCGTCGTTTACCTCTAATGCAAATTGAGAGGTCGTTGAACTATGTTTATGATATCAGCGAACGCCCCATTACCTTTCTTAATTTATAATGCGGGTTGCCTATATTTACTTTATAAGCCAGTGTACACTGTGTCGATCGTTCCCACATCGTACACAATCGTAAAGCTTTACATTATGCAACAAAATAAAATTGTGCTGATACCCCACAGCACAAGGCATAATCAGAGCAAAGAGCACCATTTTACTTGAAGCAAGCGGCCAAAAGTAAAGGAAGACTATAGATCTCGAGATGAAAATAAAAAATATCAACACCTACCATGCTAAAAAGTGGTGAAGGAAAAGTGGAACTAAATGCGGTGACAGGTGGTTTAGGCTTAGCGTATTCACGCAGAGCAAAGAAATTCGTTTATCGACCATTTCATTTACTAACTAATTCGCTTTATGTCTAGATCGATGTAACATAACCTGGTCGTTACGTGAGGGCTGACTATATGTAGAGTAAGTACGTCTAGAGTCAACGGTTGTTATATTGAAGTCAACTCCAAAAAATATTTGCTGATATGAACTAGTAGTATCTACTTGACCGAATGAGATACAAAATTACACTGAAAGGAAATAAACAAATGCACATAACTCTGAAATCTTATGTAACATGGAGTGAAAAAAGTTTTAGATATTTACTATGTAGGTATGTGCAAATTATTCGGACATTACGTAAATGGTAAAAGATTCTGGAGGTAAACACATAAGCCCATGAAAGTTACATTAGAAGTAGGCCTGTATTTACTATTAGTTACCAGTCTAGAAGTTAGATGAAAACAAATATTTTGATTATTCTAAGGCAAGGTCATTCTAAAGTATTTTAAAGAAAAAAGTACATGTGAAAGATTATGGTGAAACCTGGTTTATAATAATAGTTGGTTTAAAGCACAGATATTTGATTGGTGAAAACGAATGCTTTAAAAAATTAGAAGCTTATTATAAACCAAGTTGATACAACCGGCACTTAATCACAGTGGAACATGGGAGTTTAACCATCACCATAGGTACTTAGATATTTTTATTTATTTATTTAAGTACTTGCCATCAATGATTTACGTCTGTAATCCATAACACTGAATAAGTTTTCTACGTGCAATTATCCTGCTGTTCAAATATTTATTCTACGAGTCTATCAATGCTAACCACTGAAACGCTTTTAGGAATGTTTGCCTGATCTTCTCCTTCTGAACCTTCTCCCACAATAATTTTTAATTATTTTTACACTTAAAAAAGCCAAGAGGCCCAATTTTTGAAGTGAAACATATCACAAAGCACCCAGCCAGATTAATTGTGACTTCACCGGGAATCGAACCCGGAACCCTCAATAAATAGAATAAGTAACGATATTGTAACATATGTAATAGATCTAGGGCGTTCTCATATGTGTCAAGGCTAGAATTAAAGTTTTATTTATTTTACTGTACGACTAATTCAATTTTTTTATAATTTTTGCAGACAATTTTTGTAGGTATATCAAATGAATTTAGTACTTCGGTTCCTCCTCATTTTATTTTATATATGAAACGGATAGCAGTGTGCAAAAGGATTGAATCTAAGCAAACATGCTACCTACTCCATAATTTTGTAGATCTTTTACACATTGGTACTTACCTGCTTTAGATGTATTATTTTTTTGTAATATCTGTACCTACCCATGCCCCATACACGTAAAACGCATTTATTTTGACTCACCCATGTTTTTAACCAATAGTCAACATTAAGATGACAGTTAATTCAAAATGGCTTCTATGAGAGTTTTTAGTCGTAACCTACCGTATTTGAAACAACAGTTCTCGGCATTATTAGGAAACACATCTACATCGGTGAAAATAATATGTTTAATAGTTATATTCAGTTACTTCCTTTCATTTTCGGAAGGAGCCGTGAATGTACTCAGCGTCACGCCTGGCTATCTAATGCCGCCGTCATTCTGGTTATGGTCAGCCTTTACGTTTTGCTTTTTAGAACTTCACTTTTGGGAAGTGATTGTGGATGTTGTTACTGTAGGTTTGTGTGGAAAGTTAATTGAACCTCTGTGGGGCCAGCTGGAAATGTTAACATTTTTCGCCATCACGAATTTCGGCGTCGCTGTCATGACGTCTTCGTATTATTTGTTTTTATACATGTGTACTCGGAATACAGACTATTTATTTACCGTCCACATACATGGCTTAGCGGGCTACATAGCAGCCGTCAGCGTTGCGGTGAAGCAAGTCATGCCTGATCATCTTCTCGTCAAAACATCTCTTGGTAAAATATGTTTACATCTTCCTCATCATTATCTCAAAATATCAATTCCTTTATTGTCGTAGATGAATTTATATTCGAGTAACTAATTTCTTCAGCCTTTATCCTGGCATTATTGATATCTTAGTAAACACCGCAAGGGCGACAGGAAGGTGTCCACATTTTTCAAATTGAACAGTACAAAAAACAAAAACCTGATTTTGAACAAAATTGAAGAGTACAAAAACAAGAGTGAATTAATACAAATCAGATTATAAGCATTAAAGTATTTCTTAATAAAAATATTTAACAAAACTACTTATACTAGTTTTCTCACTATTCTACTTGTTCACAAGTTTATTTGAATAATTTAATAGAATATTTCGGACAACTCAATGAATAAGAAATCATTCATTTCTTTGGCAATTACTTCACGGTGTAGCATTTTAATTAAATATGTTGTTAATTAATTTAGTATAACACGCACATAATTATTAAGAGTTATTATTTTACTATTGGTTTCGGGGAGAACAGACCTTTCGAATTTACACCTATCGAATCCTGTTCCATTGCTTTAAAATATTATAACAAGTATTTGGTTATGTTGTAAAACTGGCTCCAAATCACAGATGAGTTGCGAAATCCTCTCTGGAAGTACTGAAGTGCGTAATTAAGAAACTGTCAAAATCCTCACCGTTCATAAAAGTGTGTAACGTAACCTGCACTGTTTCAAGCATTGTTCAAGATGAGTTGCAAAATCTACTCTGTGTATTTTTTTATAATGCTTTATTTAATTAAATAATGTGATGTTTCTTTGAAAAATATAAAAATTTTCATAAAGGTGCTCTATAAATAAAAATATGATTATTAAAAAAAAATTGTCATGGTGTGTAATAAAAATAGATTATTTTTTATTTACTCATATGTAGTAAAGCCCTCCAGAGCATGTTTTGTAACTCTAAGACTCATATGTATCTTTCTTTTGTCGCTTCGTCTACAGTTCATAGGAACAAAAAACAAACGAGATCTGTGTTGGAAAAAATCTGGTTCAAATTTCTGCACTTTTTTAACCATTTTATTCGACTTATTTCAAAGCGAATTAATTTTTAATATTTAACAAACAATATAATTTACTTATTATATTCATATGATAGTCCGTCCAATGTTTTACAGAAAATAAGTCAGAAATATTTTTTTAAAAAATGCAAACATTGCAGTTGCTTATCTCTGACATTAGGACATTGGTGTTGGAACCTTTTCCACTCATAATTTTAACTATTGGAATCTACAATGTTAAAAAAC
The DNA here is from genome assembly GCA_016648135.1 of Agrypnia vestita. NCBI lineage: Eukaryota > Metazoa > Arthropoda > Insecta > Trichoptera > Phryganeidae > Agrypnia > Agrypnia vestita. The sequence continues at coordinate 56,409 of JADDOH010011396.1, read as the reverse complement.
TGTAATACATAAGTCTTGCCAAGGAAAAGTCAATGTTTCAAAATTAAAAATTGCACATGGATTGGATTTTTCCCTCAGCCTGGCCGGTAGATTGTGCATTTCTAAAGCAAATTAAAATAACAATTTTTGATGTTTCCTTATAAATACTATGTTTGTGTATATTGAATTTAATGTTATTTTTCTTGCATTTTTTAACAAACCACCAAAGTTTAACATAGTTTGAAAATAGTAAGAATATTGATGCGACGAATCCGTGTTCACATCTCTATTTAAAAAAAAAAAAAAGAACTCGCGTCTGTCACATACACCTTGCATTCACTTTAATTTTTCTTATTCTGTGACAGAATAAGGAGATTTAACCTCGAGAGCTAAGGATAAAAATTAGGGATGTTCTAACTACGACTTTGGCCGACTAGCCGATCAGTCGGTTGTAAAGAGCCGATTAGTCGGCTGACTATTCGGCCAAGCCGATCGCGGTTTCGGGGGTATTTTCCGTGACGCTTCGTTTACAGCTGATTCGCACGAAAGTCGCAACTGCCGCGACAAATATTGCAAAGTAAACTAAACGTGTCGGAACATGTTTTATTTACTTTGCATTCTTCGCAAATTCCTATTCTTTTATTTAAATAAGAAAAAATATTTAAAAATGTTTATTGAAGATAAGATGATATAATTGTTTACTAATTAAGATACTAATTTTGTTTGATAAATGTCATGGATATTTTTTCTTTACAAGTAATTTTAGAGATCGATTAGTTAATTACCAAAGGAAAGGTTGCTTTACATTTCAAAATGTGTAATCTCAAATAAAAATATTTATTAACAATCAAGGTTTTTATTTAATGTAATTCCACCTATATAAATTTAATTGATAAATACGTACAAAGTAAGAAGCCGGATAGTCGGCACTCTTTGCCGAATAGTCACCGACTACGAAAGTGGCCGGAGAGTCGGCTATACCGACTATTCGACTGCTAGTCAGAACATCCCTAATAAAAATGTAATTGTCTGGTGCTGAGAGAAATTGTCGGTTTGGATGTTCGTGACAAATATTTATTTTAAACAACAAAAAACTAAACATAAAATATTTATTCAATATAAATTACTTCGTGAAGTAGGTATATTCTAGCGTTTAACTTAGGTATATTCTAAATTAATAAAAGTGTGATTTTTCATAATCATGACATCATTTTTAATAAAGTGAAAACAAATTTAAATTATTATTAATATGTATTCACAAAGCAATATTCACTAACAAACTGCAGCTCACATAAAAAGAATAGTATTAATTACAAGTTTCATACTAAAGTCACTAAGTTTTTTAAAGAAATTATAAAATAAACATTTCCTATGAGAGTCCAAACAAACAAATATAGTTGTCACTCTCTGTAACGAAATCTAAGGGACCGAGCAGTTTATTTTGCTATAGAGAGTTTCTTTGTTATAGGGAGTTTTGTTACAGAGAGCGACGGCTCTACATACAGTATAGTATCTATATATGACGTGATACTGATCCGTATCAAGCGTTTTCAAGGAATTCGCTATCGATAAGCTGTTCATCAAAAGTTGACATTATATATTATGGCTTCCGCCATATTAATGATAGAAACTTTATTAATAAACTTTAATGATAGAAAAAAATTGATTGGTCAATCATAAATGGGCATGTAGAGTCTATAAATGTCGATATGACGATGAGTTCCGTCGAAAAATTGGTCAAAAGAAAAGGTGTCATCAAGCATAAGCCTTGAGTGGAGTAATATCTTCAGTCATGTATGCAAAATAGAATACCAATTAGCATGCATTTGATGATTTCACCGCTAAAAGTGATCTAATTTTTATTGTGTTTGATGATGAAAATGATGGCACAACTGATTGCAATGCTAGTTATAATTTTTTAGATTCGTTCAAATTTTTTGTCTTATTTTTTGTCATTCTTCCTATTAATATTTTTTCCATTTTCAAAACATTTTATTTATTTTTTAGTAGGTATTTAGATTTTTATTTATCTAATAAAATGTATAAATAAAATTATTGTGTTAAAATTTGATTTATTTTTATTTGATTGATTTTGATTAATTTGCCCTAAATTCAAATTTTTGAAAATGATTTTAAAAATATATGTATGTATGCGGTAATGTTAAAAATAAAATCAAATATTTTTGCATTTTTTCTGTTTCTTTTTCTTTAATTTACCAAAGCCTTCTATTATTGAAAAATATCAAAAAATTAAATGGCTCATTTTCATAATAGAATATGGGCAATTGACCGATTTAATGTTTTACTTAAAATTTTCCAGGAAAGATGACGAACAGGATAATTCCGCTACTGGTGCTGTGCTTGGCACTAGTGCTGTGGGGCATAGGTGTACTGGAGGGTAGCTACCCCTGCATGTGGGCTAGTGGTACTGTGGTCTCTTGGCTCTACCTTCGCTTCTGGCAGAGCCACACCAATGGGACCCGCGGCGACACCGCTGATAATTTCAGCTTTGATAAGTATGTAAAACCCGCTTAGTATAATCACATTCGCAAAATATTACCCCGCTTGGTACAATCACATCGCAGGGCCTAGCAACAAAAAATCAGCTTTCGCTGATATCTTGATGCTGATCCATGCAGGCCATTATGATAGCCGCTTCGCAACCGCTAGTAACCTCTATGCGGCCATTAATGTCGGCAATCGGCTGTGAAGTGCATATGGCTGCGGTGCCCACTTCACGGCCAATAGTGGCCGCTACGCAACCATTGACATCTGCAGTCAATCTGCTTTAGCCAATTGCTTGCTGTTAGGCCCCGTGGGCGACAATGATGACAGCTTCATGGCCGATAATAAACTCTGCGCAACTATTGCTGCTAGGCCCTGCGGGTGGCTATGGTGGTCGCTTCGCGGCCACTACTTGCCTCTGTATGGCCGTCTGTTTTTACTGATGGAGGACCTGTGGGGGATTGGTGGCTTTTCCACAGCCGATGAAGATTAAGTTGTCACAATACATCTATATGCCTATGTTTTTTTGTAATGTTTTTGTTACACTCATTTTGCTTTGTGGTCTGTTGTAGCATTCAAAATTAAAAATAAATACATATATATCAATTTGTCATTTTCAGAATTCTGAATACTGATTATGAATTATTTCATGTTTCTGCATTCGCTCCTTTTCACTCGTATGAAGCACTCTCTGTATAGCATTCCTGCTTTTGACATTAGTCTTTTCTCATATTTAATACATCCCCTGGCATTTCTATGTCTACGCTGTTCTTCAATCATTTTTCTACGACTTCCATTACTCGTCTCACATTGCTGTTGACTTGAATTATTCCCTTCAAGTTGATCTCTATATTTGAATTCTTCTGTTTGCACTCTTACACTCATGTTGTTAAAAACCTGCTTTGTTAAAAAGTTTGACATAGAGCGAGCACATTACCAGTATTAAGAAACAGCAAAAAAATAGTAAAATCATATGAAAGTAAAGAGATGTATGGGTCTTTTCATATAAGCTTGCAATTGAGTTAATGTGGGTACAGTGCGTAATACGCGCATTGTTTCGTTGTGTTAAGTTTACGGATATGCCCCTCTCAAAGCCTAATGTGGGTACAGTGCGTAATACGCACATTTTTTTGTTGTGTTAAGGCTTTGAGAGGGGCATATCCGTAAACTTAACACAACGAAACAATGCGCGTATTACGCACTGTACCCACATTAGGCTTTGAGAGGGGCATATCCGTAAACTTAACACAACGAAACAATGCGCGTATTACGCACTGTACCCACACTAACTCAATGACAAGCTTATATGAAAAAACCTATACTGATTATTTTAGATTAAATTTAAAAAATACTGTGTATAATATTTCTAACATTGAATAATCTGTAAATGTACTCTAAAATAATCTGTGCATCTCGCTACTTTAACAATATTTAATACAATTTTGTTATTTTTTGAAACAGGCAATGTGCATGCTACATGCAACTTTATTTTTAATAATTATATTATATGCAATATTGTAACCATGAAAAATGTTGTATTTTTCATATTTGATGTATAAAGTTTTCTTGCAGTTTTGTTTCAGAATAAATTGGGTAGACCTCTTTCCATTTAAGAAAGACAATCGACTTAGTATGTGTAAGCCGTGCACGTGAGGCACGTATGCACGGCTTACGCAAACTAATTTAATTGTTTTTCTTAAATGGAAAGACCTGTACAAGCTACTAGTATTATTGTTTTAAGGCCCAATTACAGAAGCGAAATACATCACAAAATACCCAGGCTTGAGTAAATCACACAGATTAAATTGAAGTCTATTTACAAGAATTTATTATTATTACTATTTACATGCATGACCACTGCCAACTTAGTGAATATGGTTAAACTTGACGAAAAATAATTGATAATATTGGATTAAATTTACTGTACTACAAAACTACAATTATTATACCTTTGAACCCTATAAGCCGGTAAACCGGCCTAAGAAATCGATAAATGTACCCCAAAGACCGGTTTAACGGCCTCGACGTCTACCAACATTTCTGTGTAGCAGCCGAAGGAAAAGTGAGTCGGAGGTATAGGGCAGCGGGAGAGCGAAGGAGTGAGCGAGGGGGGACAGCAGAGGGAGTGAATGAATGAACTTGTTTATGTCTTCGCGCAGAGTGAAGTGCTTGCTTGCCTGCTTATCTACTAACTTTACGTATTCAATTTTACATATTTATATTCCGATGAGTTTGTAAGTGCTTTTAGTATATCAGGTATATAGTATATGAAATATCGCGCTTTGCATTTTTGTATGAAATATTTTATTAATTATTTATTTAGCCCTCATCATGCCAAAGTGCAGCGCTTTATCGAAACAAGAGATAAATCGACGAGCATTATATGTGAAAGAAAATAAGTTCATACATTATTATGCTAAGGCATTCGAACCTGGTACTCTTCCAGAATCCTTTTATGTGAAATTTTTTTTCGGTCAAAAGTTGCTCAACAGCTCGGAGTGCCAGTAAGACGAAGGTGTAAGTGTTCAAAGGGTTAAAGCCCTATGTTACCATTTTTGCTTACCTCATTTCTTTTATAGTAAACTGACATTTTAAATTTACAATTGAGCAAATTGCATGAGATATAATATCTAAAGCATTTGACTCAGTTGACAGGTGGGCAATCATCGAAGCACTCCAAAATGCGAGAATAGACTCTAGATATGTACGATTAGTAAACTTTATATATGAAAATGCAACTATGAGTGTTATAATTGACGACGACACTAGAACTGAAAAAATAAAAATAGAAAAAGGTGTCCGACAAGGTGATACAATCTCGCCTAAACTTAGCCTTAGAAGATGTATTTAAGACCCTGAATTGGGATAACAAAGGTGTGAAGATAAATGGCACATTTAATAATAATAATATTTGGATAACTTATATAGCGCCGTTTTTGCGAATACTCACCTCAAGGGCGCTAAAGTCACCTAAGATTTGCTGATGACATAGTAGTTGTAAGTAATAATATCAAAGAACTAAGTATAATGTGTTAAAAGAACTACACAAAGCTTCGAACAAATTTGGTCTTAAGATGAATATAAAGAAAACAAAAATATTGAGTCAATCATATTGAATATCAATGATAATAATATTGAAATAGTAGATGAATACCTAGGACACAAGATAATAATGAACAAAGATAACCAAACAGCAGAATTGCCAAGACGAATAGGAATGAGCTGGGCTGCTTTTGGCAAACTCAAACATATCTTCGAGAACAAAGAGATCCCAATTAGCCTAAAAAGAAAAACCTTTGAATCATGCATCTGCCAGTGATGACGTATGGAGTGTAGACTATGGCCCTTACAAAGAAAAGTGTAGAAAAACTCAAATGCACGCAACGATCCATGGAGAGATCCATGCCTAAGAGAGAGAATTAGAAATGACGAAATTAGGCGCAGAACTAGAATAGTGGATATCATGGATCGTGTAGCAAAGCTAAAATGGCAATGGGCAGAGCATGTTGTAAGGCAGGATGCTACAAGATGGCCTCCCAGAGTTCTGAAATGGAGACCTTGGGAGAATAAAAGAGGCATCGGAAGACCTCAAAAGAGATGGGCCGATGATATAGCCACTGTGGGGGGGAAAGAAATAGCTACAATTAACAAACAACAAGGAAGGATGGAAAGGGAAGGAAGAGGCCTATATCCAGCAGTGGAGAGGCAAAGGCTGATGAAGAAGAAGAATAAGATAATATCTAAAATGTGCAAAAAATAAAATATCTAATGGCAAAAAATTTGAGATACACATGTAATAATAAAATGCATGGTAATATGTCCATGATATTGGCTTTATCGTAAAGATAATTTTATAGTGTTTAAATATGCTTTTTTTCAAATTGGCAACACTTCTTCCAGCGACAGCCAATTTGACAGCTGGTAGCTGTTTTTACTTAGTTTGGTTTGCCATTTCACCATGAATAGGCCAGAACCGTTGCAAACTACACATTTATTTTTAAAATTGTGTTATCTTAAACATATTTAAACACTAATGACATAAAATTATCTTTTCAATAAAGACAATTGCATTGATGATTTTTATATATTTTATTTCATTTTAAGGTCTGTGCCTCCAAAAAACAACTTATACATAGTTATAATGCTATTATGTATTTGTACATATTTTTCCCTTCCCGTCCTTAGCTTTTTCCCGAGAGTAGTTCAACCGTTAGTCCGCGCTATCTCCAGTCCTCTGGAGCGTTGCACGGTGCGACTGGGCCTGTGTCCCGCGAGCCGTCGGCGAGTCCATCTGGCTCTAAGTCCTCGAGGGCTCACCATCTCTCTTCCTGGAGTGCAACCTCAAGACATGGAGAGGCGCAGGTGACTTTCTACTCTTATTATTGTTAATTAACCATAAGTCAACTTTCTGCAATATTTCTTAGTCAAAATATACTGTATTTTGATATAATCTACCGAATAACAATTTTCATAATATGAAGCATGATCTAATCACAGTTCAAATATTTATAAAATATGATAACAAGTATTCCCAGTTTTTTCTTAGAAATAGTGTGAAACATCTCAACAATTTTTTTAAATCCACTTTAGAGTAGCAATTTCAAAAGTATGTGTGTATTTATCATATTAGTGGAGAACAAGACTTTATGAAAATACCTATAATTCCGATTAGTTTTGCATCAACCACTCATCTGTGGAGCACTTTATACTCGTCTTCTTATAATCAAAGCGATTGCATTTACTTTCGAACCCTTGGTAGGTACTCTCTTAATTTATTACTGGTCAATGTGTGTACTAAATCGTCCACTTGTGTCTGGAACTGCCGAACTGTCACAAAAAACTGTTTGTGTTTTGATAAAAACCTTTCATTTCAACTTCAACCCTTAAATAGGGAATGTCATTTCGCGAGTTTTCGAGTATGATCGACTTTCTTCTCAATCTTTCTAGTAATTTCTAATTTACCGTAAAATGTCCAGAATGCTGTAAAATCCACAATTACATATAATTCTTTCTGTTTCTACAGTCTCAAAGACAATACATTTATCTTTTTTTCAGACAAATTGCACTCAAGGCTCTGAGTGAAAGGCTCTCCAAAACTAGCGAACAAGCTCGCCACAAATCTCACTCCTCCAAACTACCATCTCCAGCTGCACCGCACTCGCAGAGCCCGAGTGTCAGCATCCAGCTACCGCCAGATTTGGCTGGTGTCTCCGCAGCCGAAGACAACACGCAGAGCAGTCATTTCATGGATAAACCGACTCCTCAACCAGCAGATGCTATCTTAATAGATGTAGATGCACCCACGACTAGTGTTTTAAACCAACAATTATTTAAGAGTTAGTAAAATGACTGCTAAAAAGACTAGAGATGATTATAAAGTGTTATATTTTGTTACGAGTTTGAGAAAATGGAGTGGTCATTAATAATAAATTATTATCTTAACTTAGAAATATTTTATCTTTAAAGTTTGTATTAAAGCATTGTTTCTTTACTTGTTCACACATACCATAATGTTAAAATATATGTACATATATATTTAAAATTGTTTTATTTCTGTACTATATTTTATAACTTAATTTTCAGGAGGAAATTATAGAATATAAAAGCTTTGTGCTATAAGTTAGTTGGTTTTGGTTTTTGTAAGTGAAATATGTAATGAATAAATAAAATTATAAATTCTTTTAAATAAATAACCAAAATTTGTGAAAGTTTAGTCTACAGGGTCTCTCCAGAAATGGACCAGAGTCCACAAATCCAAGCCCGCCATGCGGAACAAGGAAGAGCTGGAAGCCGAAGGGCTTACAACATGTCGTCGGCAGGTTTAAGGATCCTTTACGACCTGACTACATTCACAATTTCTCTCATCTCCTCCCTCGCTCATTTGCAATAATAAAAATACTTAAGTCTGTAAAAATAAAAAATAAAATTTATGCTTTATATTAATAAATATATATATATATTAATATAAAGAATAAATTATATATACAGCGACGATATGTTAGATTATCATCCTTGGTCAAGTCATGATTTCTTTGACCATCATGAAATTTACCAATGGCGTGCAGTCAAGCTATGAAATAAGCTGTATACTTAATTAAAATTTTGGTGAAATAAATTTTAGCAAAATAAGTACATATCTCATAAAATTTCTATTCCTATTACAATTATTTTCATATCAATCAAATTTTATTAAAACATAATAATCTGTCAGATTAATACATATTTACTGTTTTAGAAATATGTATATATTTACATACAACTCGTGCTCATAATTTATCTCCACAAATTAGATAGCTCTGCATTGAAATTTTACAAAAAATTTTATGACCGTGTACATGTTAAGTTTTTGGAAGGATAAATATTATTTTTTACCAATTCTTTGCAATGAGGATGTTTTAATTGAAAAACAAGTTTGCAAACACTCCTTTTTATTACCACCAAATCCTGGTGCCTTTTTTGTTTCCGGAAATTATAATAAATTTTAAAGGAAAACAATATGAAAATGTAGCAGATACTTTGAAGAACACGCTGCAACTATATTAGCCCATCAAAGGACTGCTGATTATTTAAATTGCAACATGGTAAGGAAACATTTGAAGGGTATACATATATATTTAAGTTTTTTTTATAAAATATTTATTGATTTAAAAATATATCTCATTTCTATATAGTCACACCTTTATGTGTACAGAATCGATTCTTGGAATCTCTAGTTTTTCTTAATTCTAGCTTTGTGTACACTTAGGTATTCATTACTCTTTTCCGCAGTGAAAACAGTTAGTCAGTGATAAACATATTATGTGAATGTAATTTAATATTTGCTGAATTTTCTAGTGCATTTATATAATGTACTATTTTATTATTTACATATATCATTAAATAGTAAATTTATACTATTCTCCATTGAACACTGGGCCTCGTAATCCATGTAGCCTTTGTTAACCATCCCCAGGATACTGCTGTGTATCTCATTCATTAACTCATTAATATATTTCATCATGTCTCCTTCACTGTCTTTTAACAAAATTGTCCATTTATAAACAGGTAAATATTAATGTCTCATAATTTATTATTTCATAAGAGAATATATGATTTGGTTACAATAAATGTTTCACAATTTGGACTAACACATTTCCTATTGGCACTACAGTGAAGGCACTATATCATTTTTATATTTGTTGTGTTTTCTTGCAATGGTGAATCTTTGTTTGTGTCGTCTGAAATATCTTTCGGTGCAACTTTCAAAAATACCTCCATTTCTTGACTTTTATCTTCATTTACCTGGAAAATAATATTATGTAGGTATTTAATAATTTAATTTCTGTTTTAAGGATATCACAAACCAAAAATATTTACATATATGTATATGTATTTTTTTTTTACCTCTAATTTAGTTTGTTTGACATTAATATCATTCCATGATGCCAGGTCAGAGTCAGCAAACATAACATAAGCAATTCCTGTTGATATAAGCCAGGCCGCTGATATCAAATAAACTTTTTGCCATTGTTCAACTGTTTGCTAAAAAATAGAATCATAAAAAAATTAACGAGTACATATAATGAGGTTGTTACCCACACTCAGCCAATTGAATCCCTAAGTAAAACTATCTTCCTTTCAAAATCAGTTCTCATAGTCAATGTTACGGACAGGACAAAGCCTGCGCCTACCGTCAGGCAACCGAACTTTCGAGTTCTGTGGTTGACGTAATCACGTCATATAAATGGTAGAAATTTCTGATGTGAATGAAGCAGAGCAAAGGCCCCTTTCAGGGCTAACACCGATCGCCGTGACCCGGTTGGGGATGGGTACCGTGCCGAGGACAGCGCGCGAGTTCTCGGCTGCGGTGGTTGTCCTTATACGTGTCTCGGCGTCAGGCGGCGGCAACCGAGAAAGGGGGAAGCGAATTGGAATGAAGTAGCTTCATAAAATCACATCTCGCTGGGAGCGATGAAAATGCGTACACGACATGGGCTGAATTGTATATGTTTTTTACTGAGAAATGTTATATGAAAATCTTAATTTTCAGATTTTCAGAGTTTCTAAAATTATGGAATTTATTGAATTGTTTCAGAGATCTCAATGAGACTGAATCACAATTGTATGTAATAAAATGTCGCATTTCATTGCTCCAAGTTGAGGAGAGAGAGCGGGAGGTGATTTTATTCCACATGTAAAGAGCATTGATGCCTGGTTGCCATGACAACCGGGTATCATCATCATCAGCACTTGGTCACCCCAGACCCAGTCGGGCGTGAATGCCGTGTCTAAGTCGGTAACCTGGGCGACAGGTCTGGAACTCGCAATTAAAATATGAATCGAGAGAAATGATGCTCTCGGAAAGTAAAATTACGCCTCGCTTTTGAACATGTAAATGTGTTGTACAGCGTGATCCAGACATGTCTTTCATACTGGCACAACATTGTATTATAAATGCTAATGAATGTCTCTGATTTCAGAATTTGGAATTCCTTGTTGAAATCCAGGAGCTTGACAGAATTGCATCATGACTGTATGTAAAAATGGAATGTCACATTTTATTGTTCAATAAAAGAGAAAGCGGGAGGTATTTTTATTTGCGTAAGACGCAAGTTTGCCCTGTTATCTGAACCATTTTGGTTGAACACTGAAAGTAAAGTCATTTTAAAATCCCGGCAAACTCAGTTGCCGGTCACTTTGAAGAAATTACATGGTCAAAAATATTTTATGAAATTTACCTAAAATAAAGAGTTGTCAAGTAAATGCACACACACACACTGCGCGATATAGTGAGTTATCGGCAGTGATATGGTAAAAAACACATTTTTTCTGATAATTGAATATCATATGGGAATTAATCAAAGTGAGATTGCAGCTCTCACAGACTTAAAATCAAACTGAAACCTTTTTTACAGTGTTCTCAACAAGAATACTTCTTAAGTTAATGTGTTTTTACGCATGTAAAGTTGTACCGGGACGCCGGAGAAAGCTAAATGAGAAAGTTTTCTCCGCGGCCCCCTTTGAAGGCATATAGCGCAAGTAATATTTTCATGACAGACTTGAAAATATTACTACAAGACGCACCCAGTCAATACCTATCCATTGGTAATGCTAAGACATCGATAAACATTTGGTCACTAATTTTTAATGAATTTAATCTGACCACCACTGAGGTAAATTTCCGCCGGAATCACAAAAATAGAAATAACTTTTGACAGAAGTATCCGATCTTGATGAATCTTTTTGCATCATGATCGCAAAGTAAATACCTATTCAGAGAGTATACACATGCCTATATAGGCTCATGTTTTGACTTGGAAGAAAAATTGACCTTTTGAACTTTTCTTAAAAGCGCGATAAGTATCAAAAACCACTTTGTCCAAAGACGAAAGTGGTATCAAAATACTCGTTAGGGCGAGTACTATGCAGTAATCATGAAAAGCATCGCGTAACAATTAAAATTACCTACTTTATGACCTGATTTAACTTCGACCCTTCACGGTCGACATAATTAACACATTTTCATAAATTAGTAGGACCTGCAGGTCCGATGAACTGTGTCACGGCCTTATGCAAGGTCAGGCCTATACGTGACATAGTTTGTAGCCCTGTGGGGTACATGCAAAACCTGTAATTAACCATTTTTTGTCTTCAGACCGAGATCAGTACGGCCGCTCGCGGGTCTAGTTCCCAGAAGGCGCCGCGAGATGGCACCAGTCGCGGTTCAAACCGCGGCGACACAGAGGGGAGATTTGGCTCACTCTGATTGGGTTACGTAACATGCTGTCATATCGTATCTTGTAAATCTCTGAGAATGTTATATAATGGAAAGGTTTTGTAGAGCGGTCACCTGATGCACATTACGTGCGGTGATTTAAACGCTGTCGGATCGCTTTCGTCTGCATTTTATTTGTCTCCCGATACCTATTGGAGAATTCTGCTGGGACCTGACTACTGCAGTGAATCTACGATCCAGCCTCCGCGATCTTCGGCGCCTCTGGCTGGGAGTTTTGGACGACGGCCGGCGCTTCTCTATGACGAATTTCGCATCACAGCGAAAGTATGCTGTTTGACACGAGACACCCGTGCTGTATTTCTTCGGCCATTACTACGTTTCTTGGCCGACGGAGCGGACTGAGCGGACCGCCCTATATTTTGTTTGTTCTGTCCGGAACAGTCAATTAATTGAAAACGATAGAATATTCCACATCTACACATTTTGCATATTATACAGTCGGTCAGGATATGCATTCGCTGGGCATCCTTATAAAACTTATGATCTACTCTAGAAACTAAACCTCCAAAAGTTAAATCTCAATTACTAACCATCGATACAGTCAAATATCAATCATGTAATCAGTCATAATAATGGTTTAAGTCATGGCTGGTTGATTATTATTTTTTATATGATTAATATTTGCAATAAAACAGTTGTAGGTTTCAAACTATGTATTAAATTTCAAAAATATTACTTAATTTTCAATACTAAAGGCAGTATACAAAATTTTATATTTCATACTAACATTATTCAAAGTCAGCCATCCTACGATAGCAGGAGAGATGAAACCAGGTATACTCGTGATCATCCCACTGAAACCCATAGCCACACCTAAAACCATAAGCAAAATTCTTATCAAATTGATCTGATCTGAAGGTCTGGTCTACGTTATGTATGAAAAGATAGCTCTAGTAAGCCCTTATGAATAAGAATACATACTAACTTGCATAGTTAGGTGTGATGTCAATGTAGGATGCCAGTGGTCCGGTAGAAACTGCTCCATTAGTAGCTGTAGCAGCCATGATCAATACGACTGCTGTAATCTTATCGCATCCGACATAAGCCAGCGCCAAGGTGCAAACTCCTTGCCCTATGCAACCTGATGTGCATAATTAATAAAATATTAATTAGTAATGTGAATGAAAACTCCCTCCATAGTGAAAGTATCAAGAATATAATTTTTATCTGCAAAATTAAAACAATATTTTTGAATTCCAAAATGTGAAATTTAAGTACTTGTTTCGGTAACAGTATATACATTTATATATTTTTAAGCTACAGTAGACCCTTAAGCCCAATTACCACAGTGAAATGCATCACAAAAATAACCAAGCTTGAGAAAATCACTATATCACCGGAATTTGAACCCGGAACCAGAAGAGAAAAATATTAATGAAAACACTTACAAACAATAGTAGCCATTTTTCGAACATTAGTTCTTGATAATTTGTTTGAGCGAAGTAAATAATCACCAAACTGAGAAAATATGGCTGCAAATCCCATACGCAAGAGGTGGGGCAATCCTGAAAGAATTCCAGTCTGAAAACATTAATAAAACATATTAAATTTATCTCGATTCAAGTTTCAGCAAACAGAAATACACTATTTGCTTCTTATACCTTATTATTTGAGCCATCTGGTAGCAATCACGGGCATTGTTATAGTAATGGATGCACTTGTTAGCTTTATTTTCATTAAAGTAAAATATTTAAAATATCTAAATATGTATTTAAAAAAAATCTAATTCAGAGTACCTTCATATTTTATTTAAAAAAGCATAAAGTGAATGTTTTCATTTTATTTAATAAATACATACTAATTTTGAAATCAGCTATCATACTAATTTTGAAAACAGAATGAGTTCAGTTATTGGATAAGAAGTAATGGACGGACATTCACAATTGTTATTATTGGAGAGTAATTGAAAAGAAATCACGATGATGACACAATATTCCTTTTTAATGTTTTCAACTGATCCAGTTTGATCCAACAATCAATTCCAATTTAGATAAAATTCTCACATTTATTTTTGTATTTCGAAACATCATCCAAAAAGGTGTACATATACGGATGAATACAAATGCATAAAACTGTATAAAAATATATTACGCATATGAATTTAAATATTTACCGATCTAATATCCCATCCGTGTATGTGTTTAAGATATGTGGGGGCTTGAGTCATGAGTGTGAAGAGGCCCCAGATTCCTCCCCACTGCGCGAGGGTTGTCATCCACAAAGAGCGGGAGCGCATTATGTGGCCCCATGGAGGGTGCAACTGCAAAATTTGGTTTTACATTAATATGCATTATTTGATATTTTATTAATTGATGTAGGCTTTTAAAATCTCAAAATTATTAGACATTCTTCTCCATTTAACAATTCTTGCTGGCTTAGTAAATAACTGTGAGTAAATAACAAAACAGCGTTCTCAAAATTTATATAAAAAGGTAACCCATAAAAACTGAGTTGTTATTATACTCCCTTTCTTTGTAAAATATAACAACAATTAAAGACGAATTAAAACATATAACATAATTGTTTTATTTAATTTACAATCTCTCCATTCCGCATACTTTTGGACCTCCCCTCGTACATAAGAATAACAAATCAAAAAAATGCAAAAATTTAACACTTTAATTTTAAATCTTTTGAATGCAAAACTACCACTAAAAAATTATTTTTATTTTTCAGAATTTTGGGTAATGAAACTCGACCATTCATTCTAAAATCTTAAACATACAATGCATTGCGTAAGGAATTTAATCATTTAGTTATCCAGCATATTTGAGAGCTTCACTACACAAGACTTTAATTCCTAATTTATTTTATTTAATTGAATTAACAAAAAATGAATCAGATGGGAGAATGGGTTTAAACAGAAGGGAATTAATTATGTATATTTATTTATCTTAATAATTTAGTTCCACACATAATGTTGTGTGGGCTAATACATGATTTCACTTGGACATGTTGCATTCCATCTAATCATTTAAAAGTTTTTATAATATAATTTTTGCACTTCAGTTATATCAAATACAACTGTGAAACAGTTACTAATAAAGTTGCAAAGAACCAACAAAAAATAATTAAGTTTAGTTACACACTGTAGCAATTTTATGTAGGTACATAGCAACTAGACTAATAAGTATTGAGATTAATATTGAGTCATAGTTAGCAGCAAAAACATCATTCTTCATTCAATTTTGAATAGAAAGTATTCTTTACAATTTGGGTTTGTATTTTTTTCATTATTTCTGACTTTTTTCAGTTATATGGAATATTAAAAATTCATTCGCTTTAATGCAAGTCAAATAAAAATTTTAAAAAGTTACAAAAAAGATAAATATTTCATTTGACCTTTATCAAAGCAGATGAATTTGTAATGCTCAAAATATGTTATTTTCGTGATACTCTAATGTTTTACCGAAGGTAGGTCAAAAATATTGAAAAAAAAATGAAAGTGTAAATAATATTTTCTATTTTAAATTGAATGGAGAAGGCTCCCCTGAAGTTTTTGCTACTAGTTCTGATAAATATAGGTATCTTTAATAATATTATCATTTTATTTACCTTCTGATGTGATATAGCTTTACCAATAGCTTTATTTATATAATCTTTTTCTTCTAATGAGATTCTAGGGTGTTCGGAGGGTGAATCGTACACAAGGAGCCACCACAGGCCGAACCAGACAGAGCCGATGGCGCCACTCAAGTAAAACACCAATGGCCAACCCGCCCAATGTATTATGTACCCACACAAAGGGAACGTTAAAGCAGCTCCTACAGAACTACCTGAAACATAATTATTTTTAAATGTATATAAAGGTATTGATGCATTGTTATTGCTATAAGGAACATTTTAACCATAAGAACATAATTTGTATATGTATTTGTTTGTGTTTTGATGACGTCAACTATTTTATACACTGTGTTTAAACCATGGCAGTTCAAGTTGTAAGTGTGTTCCTTGGGAACTACTAATATTTTGATATCAATTTTACTTTCACAAAGTATGGCCGATTGCCAGGAACCATATTTTTATATATTTTATGCAAAATAAGTGATACCAATAAAATGAAAATTAACTTCAAGAATATAAATTAATATTTAAATAAAAATACATTTAGTAAATATAATTTTAGCAACCGAATGTCAGATTATAATTCTGTTTCTCCAAGTAAAATGTCGTAATAAAAATGTTTTGGAAAAAAGAATAATATGTATCTACATTTATAAAAAGCTGCCCTATTCAACTGTCTGTCCCATAATTTTTGTTTCTATTTTATTTAAGACTATAATAGCTTTTAAATAACTCTTAACTGAACTTTTATTTTCTTTAATTTGAATATTTTAGAAATAATTTATCATTTTAATAATTAAATTATCATTGGGAAACAGAAATAGACCGTGAAAATACATATTATACAATACATCAGTAGTTGAATTGGTACTTTTTCAAATACAATTTTTTCATATGAATTTTATATGCCCTATTTCTTTTTTTAAAATATGGTTTTACTGAATGATGATTGTACATAAATTACAAATAATATTATCCCTTTGCAGAACTTTCCAAAACCAAATTTTGCACAAGAACTGTCTTTATACTTCAGGAACAAAGAGAGGCTGATAAAAAAAGCCTTTTCATAAGAAATCCATAAATATGTAAATAATCTCCTTATTTTTATATATTTTCAATAATAATTCTAAGCTATAGTAAAATTTTTCTCATTTTCCTCTTCAAAATGCTAATTTATTAGTATTGCAACCATAGTATTTTCGTTACATTTCAAATTTGATAATCTGTTGAACATTGGAATAGAGGTCTATGTTTTGAAATGCCTAATTTCTTTATTCCATGTGTGTGGATGGTCAACGGTCACTATCACTGATTGATGATGGCAACCATCTCATTCCACACACCATTTGTGGCTAAAAATATTTTAACAATTAGAAAAGACTGACAATAATAGTTCTAAGTTGACAAATAAATTAAGAAGTCATTTCTACTCGCACCAACTATGTATTTTACTACGACAACGATAAAATATTCTCCTGATACTCTTAGTCCTAAATAGTGATGGTCAAACTGTTATTTTAACTGCTTATTAATGGTACAATTGTTTAAGATTTGTATCGGATTGCATAGATGGTTGGTTTATTATCTAGTAACTATACCTAGTTGCCCGTCGAATCGCGAATAATTAGTTACCAATCATCGGTACAATCATATACAATTCTCAAATAACGATTACATATTTTGGAACCTGTTAAAATACTATCACTAGTCCTAAAGAAGAAAGTAGCTTGTTGGTCTTGTGGTTAGGACACTCGCCTCGTGATCCAAAGGTCGCGGTTTCGAACCTCACTCCAGACTAGCAAGTTAGTCCTATTTTCATAGCACAAGCGTTTAGCTTAGTTTGAAAATAGTAAGAATATTGATGTGACATGTATTCCGTGTTCGCATCTCTATTTTTTAAAAAAAAAAACAAAAAAAAAAAAAAAAAGAATTAAATGTAGAATCTAACAGAATATAATTATGTACGTTAAAAATTTTTTTTTTAACCTTGCTTATTTTTATCATTCAAAAACCATAACTTTAACACAATGACTTTTAAATTTTTAAGTCATATAATGTAAGTTACAATAAAATATTTTATACATTTAAGTGAAGGACTGATCTGCAAAGTCGAGGCTTTTGAGATGTGGATCTATAGACGCATATTGAAAGTTTCCTGGGTGGATAGAAGGATGAATGAGAAGTCCTCCAGCATATGGAAAAAGACCGAGAAGTACTGCGAACTATCAAGAAAAGAAAGCTGGAATATCTCAGACATATTATGAGAGGACCAATATACAGTCTAAACCAACTCATTATCCAGGGGGAAATGAGTGGTAAAAAAAGCGTAGGAAGACACCGCATCTCATGGCTGTGTAACTTGAAGGACTGGTATAAGTGTAATTCGACTCAGTTATTCCGTGCGGGGGTAAATAAAATCGTAATCTCCAGAATGATCGCCGACCTCCAATAGGAGACGGCACCATAAGAAGAAGTAGTTCTAAGCACAATTATTACAATATTACATAGTTTGATTTATTGAAATTCTATTCATCTCTTTGGGTAAGTTTTATTACAAAAATTACTTCATGTGTAAAAATGTTACATTTGTCAATTATATTTTCAGGATTATTTTTAAAAAATCATCTAGCGTTTCCTATTAATGTTATGATTTTTAGACCGCAAACTAGAACTTTTCAAAAGTGTATATTTGAACAGAACGCAATTATTTTTTAATCATATATGAGTTCTTTCACCATGGCTTTACATATTATGAAATACCCCATATAAATAATTCCTGCTAAGTGTTATCAACATAAAATAGTTTTGTATAAATAAAACTTTGTGCTATTGTGAGAACAAGGGGCAAATATATATAAGACAACACACATTTATTTAATGTTAAGCAGTTTGATATTCTTATTATAATAAAATAAAAGTATAAAACTTGAGCACACAGAGAAGGACTGAGCAGTTTTTATTATTAGACAGATACAGTTGTTTTCCATAAAAACTTAATTTGAGGATCCGTATAGAAAATAGTGGCCTAAAAGAGATTTTGTACCACAAATAATATGTACACATAAATGATTAAATAACTTAAACAAGTATTGCAAACTGGGACATTGAGAGAATATGGAATAAATAAGTCAATTTAACAGAAATGTCTGATAAATCTATGATAAAAATTAGGTACCCAAATAAGCGGTGACAAATTTGCTTCTCTCATTGGGCGGAATCCATCGAGCTGTTAAACTATGCATAGCAGGCCAAGTGAACCCCTAAAGAAACATTAAAATCATGTCCATTAGAAAGGAGGGAGAAGGAATTGGGTGACGGATGGTACGATAAAGGATATCCAAAATTCCAACTTATATTATCAGGTAAGGCAAGGCTGAAGGCTGCGGGCTGCTCTGTGACTGGGAATCCTATGTGGTGAGGAATGTAAGCAATATGGATACTCTACGATATATACACTTTGTGAGCTTGCAAATAAAAATACAATGTTTATTTAAAAGGTATAAATCAATGGGGCCCTCCAAAACATGAATAACGTAAAAAATCATAGGAATGCTACTTTTATTAACATTAAATATGTATGTACATAACATTATATGTATATATTTTTACACTAGTTAATGAATTTTAAATATTATATTTACTAATTCAAATATTATATGTAATGTAATTTTTTTGTAGATTTTTAACGATATTAAAACAGATATTTTTGCTATAGGAACAGAAAATTCCTACCACATTTCTTTTTAAAATATCCATTAAATATTTTACCAAAGTGTATTTGAATCTATGACAGTTTGTAAATACACAATATAAAGAGTAATTCATCATTCAACTTACGCTGAACATCCCTTGAAGGCATCTGACAAATATGACTGCTGAGTAATGCACTCGGGATGCGGCGGGTATGACAAAGCAGCACAGAGTTGCAGCAAAGTTGGTAACACCGAAAACTAACTTGGTCCCATATTTATGAGCCAGTAAACCTCCAGGTAATTGCATTAACCAGTTAAGCCAGAAAAAAGCTCCGAGTATAAGATTTTGCTGATTCTCATCCCATGAAAATTTTTCCATCTGTTATTAAAAAAGAACATAATACATTTAATCACTTTATAAGTAGTTACGAAAAATAAATATAACGAGTATGTTTATCTATACATTTAATTTCATTACAGACGCGCTTGCTCGGTCTAACGGTAAGACACTCGGCTAGTGATCAATTGGTCGGAGGCTCGAGACTCCACCCGGAAGCCGCCAAGTTTATTTCCATAGAACAAGTGCACGTTTCCCATTGAAAGCAAATAGGTACAATAAAACCCCGCTAATTTGAACCCCGAAAATTCGAAATTCGCCATAATTCGAAATTTTTAAAACCCACAAGTCCCAAAATGCTAATTTCATAGTAGATTAACCCCGATACCCGCGGTAATTCGTAATTCGAAATAATTTTTATACCCTTGCGCCGTAAATTAATACGTTTTAGTTCACACAATTCGATTTCTTTTTTTAAATTTGATGAAATTGAAAAAAAAATTCGTAAGTGAAAACAACAGATATGTCAATTTCGGATATTTTAGTAATAGAAATGTGGCGGTCTTTGTATTAGCATAATAAATATTGCGTTTTCGAAATGATTTCTTGAAATATGCAAAAATGCAGACGTTTTTTATAAAATTAATGTTTTTTTCATGAGTTTTACGATTTTTGGCGAATTTCTCAATCGCATCGCATTTTTTGATTTTTCGAAATAATTCGAAATAATTTTTAGTCCCTTGCGACATAAATCAATACATTTTAGTTTACAAAATTCGATTTATTTTTAAAATTGACGAAATTAAAAAAAATATTTCGATTTTTTTCGGGAGTGAAAACAATATATATATAAATATCGGGTACTTAAGAAATATAAATGTAGCGGACTTCGTATTAGCATAATAGATATTGCGTTTCCAAAATGATTTCTTGAAATATGCAAAAATATAGGCGTTTTTCACTAAATTAATGACATTTTCACGAGTTTTACGATTTTTGGCGAATCTCGAATTTTGAGATTTTAAAATTTTTTTTGAACTTCGAATTTCGAATTAACGGGGTTCCGCGTAATTCGAAATGTTTTTTTTTTGGGTCCCTTTAATTTCGAATTAACGAGGTTTTACTGTATATTGTATTTAAATGAATTGCATATTTACCAAGGGGCATGGAGGGCTTAGAATTTCTTGAAAAGAAATCAACTTTAAGTAATAACTTTTCAATGAATAACTTATTTTGCGGGATAAAATGTATTTTCTTTTTTAACATGATCCCCTGCTAGTCCAGCAAGTTTCCTTACTTATTTACTTACTTACCATCATTCTCCATGGGAGTAGGTAGAGAGGATAGAGTGGCACACACTTCTGTCCTGACACACAACTCTTGCATCATTCAAATTCTTACATATTCGCATGCAGGCTCGATGGTTGTTAAGGCTCCTAAAAACCATCTTCCAGTATCTGGTTAACCTGGTCATTCCACATCTTCCGCGGTCACCCTCTCCTTGTGGAGCCGTCATTTTTTGCGTCTTTTTTTACCATTCTTTCCTCATTCGCTCAGATGTCGAATCTTCTATTTTATATCTATTAACTATGCTAAGATCAGATTTACATTAATTCCCAATATCATCATTCTTCACTCTGTCGTAAAATTTGATTCGTGAAAATTTGAAAAAAAAAGATTTGCCACACATAGTTTCCAATTTCTAATGTTTTATATTTATCTAAAATGTACCTAATCTTTCGCAATTCTTCAAAATAGGCATTTGTTTTGGCTATTACCCCTTTATTCGTCCCAAATCTCTTTCCAGCGGGCCATTTTTTAAATTTAGGTACATGAAAAATTCACTAAGAGCCAGACCAGATGGTATTCTGGATAAAGCAGAAAATTGTAACCCAATTCATAATAATTTAGTGCATAAAATTATTTAGTAGTTGCAACAGCGGACGGATAAAAGGGCGCATTATCATGATGGTAGGTTACGTTTCCTTAGTTTCTTTAATGATTTTTACTCCAAGTAATCCAAGCAATAAATAATCCATAATTAATATATAACCAAATACATACATACAAATATATAACCAAATACAAACAAAAATAAATAACCAAAAATAATCCAAGTAAAATAATGTTTAATTAACACCCGAAATTCCTTTTTTCCACATTTACACAATTTTCTTTAAACGAGTGCAAAACATAAACTATTGACAGATTTGCGTGAAATATTGACAGTAGACTTCAAAAACATGCGGAAGCTAAAAATGGACCACCGGAAACTGAAAATGATGGGGAAGAATGTTAAGAATAAAAACTCCTAGTATTATTAGTAGTTGGAGGTGGGCCAAGAATCTCTTGACACCATTGTTCAAACATTTGAACACTGAAAAATGATACCGATTAGAATGGATGATCGATCAGGCCTACAGAAGAAGCCATGCAAAAAAAAACGCTCCTTGCATTCTACCTCTTAGGTGGTGTGGAAACGAATGCAATAATTTGTTATCAGCAGTTAAGCAATCGGTTTAATCAGCTTACGCTGATTGCTTGCTTCTAAGCCCTGCGGGCGGGTAGGTAGGTATACTAGCCGCCACGCGGCCGCAAGTGGCCGCTGCGCACCCATTGTATTGTCTATGGTTAACTATTGCCCATTACCTGCTGCTTTTCATACGATTTGATTATTTTTTAAACTGGTAATAGCAGAACCACGCACTGCATACTGCGTTTTTGAAGCAATCGTGGATGAAACGTCGCCGTATATGCGTGAGAATTTTACACGTTTTCAACCATACGTATAGGGGAGACTGGGGACACTTGATCCTTATGGAAGACCAGGTAAACGAGATTTACTTAACTTGTGTGAGCATTATATTATTTTTAACTTACAATATTAATAGTCTATTGTACCTACTAACTTACTGAAGTAGTAACATCAGTCAGACTTGACAGTTATTCATATGGCGGACGGTTTGGTGTTTTTGGTGTCTGCTGAAGACACATATTTTTCGTAAGTTTTAATTTTGATTAAACGGTTACTTATAAAAGATATTAGAGGTACTTAAGTCTCCAATACAAGTCATCATCTGTGTACTTTAAAACGAGAGAAGATGCTCGGGAAAGAAAACCGATCGATAAAAAAATCTTGTAGTCAGCTGTGAATGATGTTTGAGGCGGTAAAAGTAATTTGTAGGACCGCAAAAGCTCACATATTTGTAGTTATGACTCTCAAAAGGTACATCAGGAAAACAAACAATGCTACATATTAAATTTACCATGCCCCTGACTATCAACAATAATGAATATATCAATCCGGAAAACCAGCCATCAAAAATCAGTGAAAAGCTAGGCAACAGAAAAAGATTTGTAAAGCAAAAGTAATGAAATGTTAATTAAACTCACAAGATAAAAAACTCACATCATAAGAGGATGGACAATTACATATGATAAGTAGGTAAAGATGTTTTTAAAAGACAGTTTAATGAACAAAAGCTATTTTGTTTATTAAATTTCATGCTCCCTCCCGGACCAAGTCATCCATAGTGTGGGGATTGGGGATCAAGTCTCCCATATATATGGGAAATTTGGTACCATTCCCTTCCTCTAATTTTGGTGAGATAATTTCAACAATTGTAAACCAGTGTAAATGATTATCATAACGAGTACCTACAACTAATTAAATTCCACGTCTTATTAGTACCTACAGTTCACGAGTACAGACATTTGTAACAACCTACAAACTAAAATACCATAAGAAAATATAAATATCTATGTTTTTCGCCTTATAGTGATTCGACTATTAAATAAAGTATATATAATATTTCTACACACACATAAGTAACTCGTTTCTTTAAAAAAATCACATGATTTGGTTAATTTTTGAAGCCAGCTATAGTAAAGAATGCGTTAGATTCTCGATGCTTTTTAAGCGCAGTCAAAATTTATATATTATTTGCTGTCTAAAAACAATATTTTTTATAAATAATTGTTTTATTAATGCTACATGTTTTCCATTTCCTCGTAAAGTGCAATTTATACAGCGTTATCTCGAATTAAAACTGATATCACTTCTCCGTAGGTACTATATCTCGAAAAATGCATACAACCAATCTTATAGATAATAATGTTTTCTGTAACATTTATAATTGCCTTCATCGATGTGCAATGCATAGGCCGCAAGTTATTTGCGAAAAAAAAAATTGGTAACCTTTAATATCTGGAAAAGCCCGTGATGATATTTTTAGGATTTTGTCATATTTGTAACTTGGAAAACGTCCGTACCTATATACAAAAATTGAGCTTTGTATAAATTTTTCCAACAGTCAGGCCTTTTCTGTCTAATTTTACTGGGGAATTTAAAAACAAAGTTGTTGCTAAAAGGACCCAGCAAATATGCAACAATGTATCAATCAGCCTGAGAGTTTTTGGACAAAGAAGTTTATTTACAAGGCTCCTTTTTCTTTAATGTTCTTCCCGAAAACATTTAAAAAAATTGATTAAGAATAAGAGGGTTTTGCTAAATGAAAGAAGTAATATTCGAATGTCTTTTATATTCATTTTTCATAATTTTGTCATACCTAGTTGGTATGGACACTCCACTATTACGGTCATTTTTCTACAAAATTATTCTTGAAGACATTTATGTCAACTACATCTGCTAAAATACCCAACTGCCGAAAACAGGTCTTAATTCATTTTTAATTTTATCACTAAACATTATTTAATGTATGCGAACAAACATTATAATTTTTTACATACTTATTTTCTTTTTATATTCTTACTACTACTTTATATTCTTTTTCTATCCATAGATTATAATTATTTCTACAATTATATCTATGATTAATTTTATAGTTATACAGTATTTTGTTTTATATTTATAGTATTTTGTTATTACTATATTGTAAGCTGCTCATCTCGGCACTGGTTCATACTAATGAGATGAGTGGCTCTTTTTCTAACGAACTTGTATTAAGTTCAAGATAAATAAATAAATAAAATAAAAGTAATATATATTATAGATATATATATATATATATATATTATACTATATATATATATATATATATATATATATATATTATTATTTCATAATTTGTACTATGTATCATCTGTTTCAAGCACTGCTTTATGCTGCATGTTAAATATTTTAATAAAAACCAAAATCTCTTACGTCTGGTTCATCCGAGACGGTTGTGACAGGTTCATCAGAAGTGGTGTTGTCTGCGCTGCAAGCTGATGCCTGGGGGCCGCCGATGCCAGGGCCAACCCGCGTTTGCACCATCGCCACGATGGCTATATTCAAGTTGATCCTGATCATATAGTTGACAGCAAACCCCCAGAACACCAGACCCCACAGCACCGATCGCGCCGATAGGCACCCCATCTCATCTGCAATAAAATGAAGTCCATAGTTCCATAGTATCAATAAAAAGTCATTTCATATGTAATAATATAGAAAAAACATCCAGAGAATGAACGACACCAGACTCCCTTATACTCCACACAATTAGCGTCACGGAACCCGCCCTCGCGGACTCCTAAAAGATGGAAGGATAACTGGTAATCCAATCCTAGGAGGCACTATCCTCCGAAAAACAACCACATCATTAAACATAATAATTTCGTTGTCTGTCCGTCCGTCATCTGTCCCCACAACTTCGGGTAACGTTCCTAATTTCGAACTCACGGCTAAAAAACAAATTTAACGGCCGGAGATGGGGCTTGAACCCCGGGTCAGCGAACAGAAGGCGGGAACGACGGCGATGTTGCTATCGCCGTGCCTGCATTACCCGTCAAAAAAACAGTGCACGTGGGACTTAGCAAAGATGCGAACCATTTCATGTTCGGCTCAATCGCCAGGGTTTAGAATA
Organism: Agrypnia vestita; assembly: GCA_016648135.1. Lineage (NCBI taxonomy): Eukaryota > Metazoa > Arthropoda > Insecta > Trichoptera > Phryganeidae > Agrypnia > Agrypnia vestita. The sequence continues at coordinate 30,693 of JADDOH010011396.1, read as the reverse complement.
GCACATTTAACTGCCGGTAGGGGAGATATTAAAAAAAAGTTCAAATACTTTGATAAAAGTCGTTATTTCTATTTCATGGGTGTCGGTTACAAATAAGTAAATACTTATTCTTTAGGAACCGGTATGTAAAAGTACCGTCTTTTTTGACGGGTTACAGCTAGTAAGTCTATTAAAAGGAAGGAGAAATAGAGAAAATATCGTATATGGATTGTAACAGATCTAGTCCACAATACTTTACAGGTAGATAGATTCCTGCCTAAATTATAAATCATTTCGCTTCAATACAAGTCAAATAAAATTATGAAAACCTCTCAGAAATAATCTGGTTCAAATTAGCAATGGCAAGATGACAAGGTGAACAATAACACGAATTATTTTCTCGTTGTGTGTGAAAAATAATTCGTAATATTTTCTGTAATCGTTGATATAATTATTTGATTTCTTGATCAACACTGCAGCATGCACCAACGACTACTGTGCCTACTGCGTACAAACCACCGCGGGCGAATTTTAGGCGCGTGTTTCGTTTTCAAAAGAAAAATTTAACAGGTTGTGATTTATTATATCAAATATATACAACACTTTTTTAGGAATTATAGAAGCACACCACATCAATTCTTTAATTTTGTTCTCTACTAACCCAAATTCGGTGTGGGGTCAAATTTAAAGTTCGTTCCACACTGAATAATTATAACCCTCACGGGAGAGATGCGCGAACAGATGCATTTTATCTTTAAAGACGCTGCTGTAAATAATGTCGGAGCATTTGATTCTTATAATAAATAGCACGGCGACTGCAGCCGACGGAAGCACAACCCTCAGCAGGGCCGGACGGAGTTCTGCCGCCCGTTTTTGTTTCGAATGTCACCAAATTACTCGGCACCGCGAAATTGCGTAGTTTCTCATATTTTTTCTTGTGTTCAAAATAAAGAAAAATCAGACATTATTAAAGAGTTTAAATTTACAATTAACAATTTGTTACTTATTAAAGAATTTATGCTACCGGTTTCGACACGTCCGTGTAAAACCGGTAGCGTAAATTCTTTAATAAGTAACAAATTGTACATTGTAAATTTAAACTCTTTAATAATGTCTGAAAGAAATTTTTACATTGTAAGTGCCCAAGAAATACAAAAAAAAAAATCATCAAAACTGTAACACTTTATTTGCGCAAAATCACTAAATCACAGGGAAAAAATATTTTAACAGATAACACCAGAAAGATTACAGATGAAAAATGCCTACAAAAAGAAATGAAACATTTTTTTATCAAAAATCGTATACAAAACTTAATCATTTCAGCATACTCCTCTTCCAAACAAAAGCGCTCGCTTCTATAGAAGTGACAATATTCTACATTGAAGTTGTAATATAAATAAAAAAACTGAACTTTTGAGTTTCGCCTGCTGAACTAATGAACGATAGTTCACTAAAGTTCGTACGTTCTTTCATGAACGATCCATCTCTAATACGAATGTTTTGAGATATGAGGACCTTGGTCCTTGACGAATTATGCTAGTAAGTTGAGGTTCCAGTAAATATTTATGTTTTATAATTAAAAAATTTCGAGATAAAAATGTTCGGAATGTATTAAAAAATGGCGACACCATACGTTTTGTAAATAGGCACGTAAAGGTAAAGAAAAATTAATGTACGCGAGACGTTATTGATCTCACATTAATGAATTAATGTTTTCAACGACATTCATCTTGTGTTCACCCTGCTGAGCCTGATTGTTTGCCTCTCACAGAGCCTGCTTCGAGTTGAATTATCAGCGACGCCTGCTTGCAAATCTGACAGGTCAGTTGCATGAGTTGAAAATAATAACAAAAAAATGTATACATTCCAGGAAAATAGCATTCAAAAATCCTGAAGTTTCCTTGCGTTTTCTCCCTTTGTATGGTGATTTTTATCTCAAATTTTGGTTGAAAGCCAAAACGCATTTTTTTGTTAACGCAAACAAAATATGAATTCTAAACAAAAATAATGATTTTTCAAAATCAGTCTCTCGAACTCGAATAAGGCCTCAGATACACATGCTTATTTAGTGGCACGTGAGCATGCGCAGTATCGACCTTCTCTAGGCCTTGCTTATTAGTGGCATGTGTGTACGCACATTGCTAGTAACGAGAACGCCACTAGCCATACAACCGCCGGTTGATTTATGAGCATGCCACTAAGTGGAATGTGTATCTGTACCTTTAGAGCACTTGTACCGATTACGCGTTATGCGCTCCAATTGCTACCGCCCGAAACAAACACTTGGCACAAACAAGTACAAGGGTGGTGACAATAATTCAATCATGCGAAAATATCACTTCGATGCCGCAAAGAATTGAAGTTTTTAATTATAGTTAAATAATAAAACAAAGTAAAGCCTGCCCTGTTAGTAAGAATGAAGATACAATACAACCTGAGTTTTCATGGTTAACCGCGTAATCTTATATTACATGGTAGGCATCAATCATTACAAAAGAGCAGCGCAATTGTCACGGAAATGCTAAATTTTAAACGAAAGTAACATCAATATTTTGTATGAACGTCTTCCAATAATTCGCACTGGTTACTCAAACCGGTTAATTAAATTAGCAACCGGGTAGCACAAATTGTGTCTTCTTCAATAACAGCTAAATAATTTTATGGTAGTAATATTTACGTTGCATTCCGATAAAGGGACCGTTGGCCCCGAAACATTTTGATAATTCAATAAATAGCGGTTTTAAACAAAGTGTTTTCTTTTTATTAATATAAATATGTTTCTTATTGAGAATCATTATTTATGTAGGTCATTCAATGGCGTTCTTCGAAACCATTATTTTTATAAATAGTTCTAAAATGTACCTTTCTTTTAATTGCTTTCAAAAAGCGTAGGTAACCTAGAAACAAAATCTACCTAACATTTATCATATTTAAATGATCGAGATTTCGTTCCATTGTTTTTTTTTTTCATCCTCATCTACCATTTCTGATATGTTTATTAACTTTTTTTTGATCTTTAGTAGTCGGACGCCATCCTCAATAATCGCTGCACCTTAAGAGCCAATCTTAAACTCAATAAAATATTTATCTAAATAGTTAACCTAAAAAGACGAGGCGATAATGAACGGAATCTTAAAAATAGGACCCGAAAACAAAAAAACATAACTAAACAAATTTATGAATCAATTAGAAAAAGGCATACAGAAAAATCAAATCAACGAAAAAAAACATTTTAGCTGCTACCGCGATCCGAACACCTGACCCCCACCCTATCCGGGAGTGGCGCATTATACAGTTTCACCACGGCAACTTGCTATATTGACATCAGTTTTTGGGCCTGGTTTCCGGTTATGGTTGTTTGAACATTTTCGACTCATAATCAAGGCAGGAATCCACCTGTAAAGTATCGTGGACTAGCTCTGTTACACCCTGTACCTATGTAGGTAAATCATCTCAACTAGATAGAAACATTAATATTTTTGAAAAAATAATATTTCCCTCTATCACTTACGTCCGCGAACCGCGATAATTTTTGTAGGTAGGTACAATACCCATACCTCTTTCCATTTGAGAAAGGCTATCAAGTGAAGCCGTGCGTACGAGGCACATTGTTTCATTGTGTTGGTGTTTATACCCGTAAACAACAACACAACGAAACAATACTAATTCGATTGTCTTTCTTAAAATGGAAAGAGGTGATGTATGTGATAATGAAATCTCCAACCCTATTCCACACTCTACACCAAGTTTTATAATACCAATCTAGACTATTTCCCTCCATTGCCCAGAAAGCTTACTATGAGACCTAATCCATTAACGCTAACCTGGACATATTATATATTATTTAATACACAGTCTAATAGCGAAATTGTACTATACGTGTTCAATAATCGTTCGGACATATTTAGTACATATTTACCATGAGCCAAATTCACACATTTCACTTTGGAACTCGCCCAAATACTATCGCGTGTCACGTAATTTAATCCGCGCATCTTTGTATTCGTGCAATAGTTTTAATAAAATTTTCACTTCCCTCAATTGTCATTTTGTAACAGAACTTTTATTTTTTACAATGTTTTTTAATCTCACCCATAAATATATTCTGTAACGCGTAATTCCCCGAATTGTTTTAAAATGTTTTTAGGTACATTATATTTTACTGCCGGTTGTTTGATCATCGGTAATGATAATAGTTAAGCATAAAATATATATTTTTGCATTTTTCACCAATCAAACAATCCGTTTTCGTAACTAGGTATTACCATTACCCACGATTGAACAACCGGCCCCTTATGTCATAGAGTTCTACACATTATAGGACTATCTATCAAGATCGTTAATGACCTAATGACGTGTCTTCCTATGGTCAGTATTGTAGAGCGATTGCGTTTGCTTTGTAAAAATGATTAAATCGTCCAACATTAATTTCATCCAATGTTCGATTCGCAGTAGGTAGGTATGTATGCATTTGGAGAAGTCGCCTTGACCTGTTATGACAGCTGCGCATAAGAAATGTAAGTAGATCCGACAATCGATCGCCTGATTCATTAATTCATACGTTATGAAATAATATGAATCACTTAGGGGTGAGTTCATAACTGCGCGCGGCTGATAATACAGCGCCCAGCCCAATCGAAAAAAGCAACAATTATAATAGACAAAATATTATCATTTTCACATCGTGCGTAAACACATAATACCCCGCCTTCAAGACGATTTACACTCTCGTTCCGGAACGGGGTTACGACTTATTTCTTATCTTATCTAAAATCTTATTTTTAATAATTATTAATGATATTGAGCTGGTATTCTTTGTGATCCTCATAGTATCCCAAAGAATACAACACCCAAAGAAAAGAAAATAATATGTAATAAGACAGTCAAAAGTACAAAAAAATATGTTTTTCCATAGATGATCGACGATATTCTATACGATACGCTTACTTCATTCTGCTTGCACGGCTGCTGTCAGTCAGACGCTTGTGAGTCATGAGACTTCAAAATACTACGGTTTCTTATAAAATGACAAAAAATTTCGTAGAATCTTGTTTGCGTTGTACAAGAAATGTAATTAAAATTATTATAGAAAATTTTCAAACCTTTATACTTTATTAAAAGAAAACTTTGACTGGGGTTACCCCACTCCGGCCCCCGATCCTATTTTCGATCTTCCGGTACCTGAAGGTTAAAGCAGTCTTATTAAGGTGGACACTTACCAACGTTTTTCTTATCGTTTTTGAACAACTTGAGGGTCGTGTCTATATATTTAATGCAATGTTATATTTTATTACTTATATAATTATTATATTATTGTGTCCAGGTGTTATCAGATTGCTAAAATAATAGTCTTCGAAATTGTTGTGACTATAAATCAAAATGGCGTAGTCTAATAATTGCGCGTCCAGGGCGCACTAGAGGATGACGACGATAGAATGGATGAAGGAATGAATAATGAAGAGAATCTCAGTTCGCCAAATGACATCTGCGCTACATGCGGGAAATTTGGACATGAGAGAGAAATATGATTCCGTTGCCACCTTTACTCCAACTGGATTCATAAGGTAACGTCCATAAACCGCGTGGTTCAATTTTGAACTCTTTTGAACCCCTCCCTCCCCCCATGTAGCCCTAACGCGGCTTTTGCCTTGACCCCCCCTATCCCCTTTCGAGTGAACGTAGTTTTTTCCCTATTAATTCCAGAATACATTTCGTGCTGTTTTCTCTTACCAAAACTACTTTTAAAATTATTGGGTATAAAATGAACAATATATATAAATTATTGGGTATAAATTGTTGCATAACAGCGCTGCACACCAATTTTTATAAAAAAGCAACAATTTTACACAAAAAAGTATGAAGAAATATTTTTTTTAAATATTCTCAGCAAAGAAGCTCGAAAAATACCTCATTCACTTTTGTTTAAATTGGTTAAACAGAGCAAATTATACCTCATGCATAAAAAACTAAGAAGAGTTGCATTATTTATTTTGGCTGCAGTTCTATCACTACCACGAATGATTCTTTGTCCTGCATAAAAGATTTCCGTATCTCATTAACATCAGTACGGATGTTGGCTTTTGAAAACTAGCTGGATAAACATTTCCGAAATGCCTCGTAAATTTTATTGTACAGCGTCATTTCACATTAAATAGTGACACGCGATCGATCCGAATCGTAACAGTTAAAACATCAAAACAATGCAGACTATCACTGGCGGGGAAGTCCCGTGTGCACACAAACTTGAGTATAGTCACACGCAGGCACGGCATGCGGCAGTGTGAATATATAGCGTACAAAAATAATAATCAAGCTATGGAAATAAATGTCCAAATGTATTCTGTACAGTTTTAATTTAGCCAAATATAATAAACGAAGAATTACTCAGCTCGGATCTGACCCCCATCCCCTTGCCCCTACATAGCCCAGCATTGCATTCTGCCTAATGCTGATTTACATAGCTCGGTATTATCAAATTCGGGTCACAACATTGTCAGACCAGTTTGATAATTCCGTACTTTGTAAGATTTTGTTTGACCATCCAACTAATTGGTTATTTTCATCATAATTAAATCAAATTGTGAAGAATTAGTTTCCACATAAATTATATGTCGTAGGTACATGTAGCCACAGAGAATCGGAAATATATCGTATCCGAAATTACTTAAAAACTATAGAAAGATAATAATATATTTTATAACACTCAAGTTACAAAATATAAGTTATAGTTATCGACGGTTTGCTAAAATTGGTAAAATCAGTTCACCGTTATGGTTCAATAAGATGCAAATATTTTTAATGTTGAAATTATATTCAAAATCACCGTCCAAGAGTTCTTGGGAATTGAATGTTATTTGAAGATTTCATTTTTATAAACTTATTGGGTTAAATATATTATTATAATAAAAATAATTTTTGCTGGTACACTTCTGTCTACTATATTAGGTAGCAGTATACTTTAAAAGTAAATATTGACTACGAGCAAACAAACGTCAACTCAGCGTCACAATTTGATATACTGTAGTCGAGCTAAAACATAAAATAATATTTATTTATGATTATTTCTTCCCCAGACACTATTGTACATTACTTATATGCACGAGAGGAAATCATGTCTAAGAATAGTCAAATTAATCTTTTACAAATGTGTACTTGTTCAGTGAAACCTTGAAATACGAACAAGTAATTAGATTTTCAAGTATTTTGCAACATGAGGAATTTTTTGAGTGATCACAACTGAGCCGATGGTTCTTCTATCTCTCGCGTATGGGAAACAGTGCAAAAATCCCAAATTCGATGAAATCCTTGGCAGTCAACCTTATTACTTATTTCTATGTAGTGAAAATTAAACTGAAAGCCCCCTTCGCGAATTTGAAAATTTATGAAACCGAATGATGAAATTTTCGGAAACTGAACTGATTAAACTTCTGGGTAAAATTCACAGTTGTGAGTAGATTGCCGAAACCAAAACCGAAACCGAATCTTCGGTTTCGGTTTCGGCAAGTTTCGGCAAAAAAATATAGTTTCGGGTGAGTTCGTGGCTCGTATGTCACCCGCCATCATCAGCTGAGTTCGCTAGTTACAAGTTATTAATTAGGTAATCATACATCACTTACTGCAATTAAAAGATCTCAATAAATGAATAAATGTTAAATTTAGTCTTCAGAATGTTGTGATTGTAAACGCAATTAAAATTAAAATACTCAATTAATGAGATCCTACCTTTATAATGTAGCTAAGTGTTGATTATTGACAAATTTTTGTTTCAAAAAGTAGTTAACATATTTTGTTTTTTTTTTTAATTTTGTTTGTTTTATAGTAGTAATATAAAAAATATTTTTCACGTGCTTCAATTATGTTATTTTTATTTCATTTAACATGTATTAACTGTCTGTATAAGTGTAAAAAAATAAGCCAAATTTCAGTAAACAATAGATTTTTAACATGTGTAAAAAAGTTTCGGTTTCGGTTTCGGTTGGACACTAGTTGTGAGTAAAACTTACATTTTTCCTTAGCATTTTCTTTAAGCATGGGTGTAGTCCCTTTTCCTCCGCTCCCCATGACCCGGCCCTCCTCTTCATTCTCATCCATCTCCCGGGATGTTTTGCTAAACATTCAATATTCATTTTATTCAAATTAATATTCCTTTTCATACATTAACATTGCCGCTAGAACGGCCATCACGCTTCTTGAGAAATATGCGCTAGGCAGGAGTCCTGCGGGTATATATATTAAATTTTCCAGCCCAGTTATTTGATTTTAATTTGGTACTATTCAATACTGGAATACAGAGTTCTAAATTCGAAGTTCGATTTTCCGATTCGAAATTCGAGTTCTAATTTCTAAATTCTAAAATATATTATAATTTATACAAGTTCTCCAATAAATGGTGTAAATTTATATTTTTGAGATGCCCACTTAAAAAGTAATATATGAAATATTATATGCCCGAATATTTCTATTTTTCTTTTATGTATTTTCAAACTAGACCTAGGATTCTGCACTAAGTGGGAGTTGTATCCAATACAATAAACTAATGCAATGTCATCATTTTTATCACAAATGAATTAAATGACAAATTAATGTAATAAATTAATTAAATGGTTAATTTATATAAACAATCTAACATGTCTGCTATATTTTAATATAAAAGTATAAAAATACTGTGTTGAACTAACCGTTTTGTCCTTTGACATTTCGCAATCAAGGGATTTAAAATTGTTTCACGCAAGCATTTCACTGAAAAGCTAATATAAAGGGGCAATAAAACTGGCTACATCACTCTGACATATTGTCCTCAAAAACACTACAAAAAGCGATGAAATCATAAAACTGTGTCATTTATGATAAAGCAAAGCACGTTCTAGCAACGAGCGAACCACCGAGCATGCGCAGTCCAATAGTCATGGCAAGAGAAATTCTAAGGGTGCTAGAAGAGGGTTTACAATCGCTCTTAACTTGCTCCGTTTGTAAACTTACTACGCGCCCTTACTACGCAATAATGTGTAATTTTTGTAATTAATGTAATAATTTCGAAGTCGAAAGAAAAAAATTATCAAATTCGTTGTACCTATTTCATTTTAGTATTTTTTATATTAATCATTTCGTTTTGTGATGTTTAGCGTAGGTAAGCCCAAATGAGGATTATTAAATTTTATCAATAGTGTCTCAAGATTTCAACATTTAGTACAATATCAGAGAAAATTGCATTCAGTAAACGTCTTTCAGATCTTTTATATTAGTTCGATAGAGATTTGAGGTTGGAAATTGTGAGAAACCGTTTCTCGTGATATTATAGATACTACAAAATGTTTCTGGTGGATGGGTGTAGGTACTGGTAATACGATTGAAGGAAATGAGCAGCAGCCGGTGGTGAAATCGGCGATGTCCAGACTGATATCGTTTGGGGGGGCTGTGCATAATACTGAGAAATTATAATGATAGCATTGACTCCTTAACGACGATGGGTGGAGAAATAAATAAAACTATAGTACCGCACGTGTAGCGGGCACTCACTGGCATGGGCGATAAACGCGGATTGCTGTTTATCTATGACCGCCGTTCATCGCTGTACCTACTGCGGGTATTCAGTAGCGCGAATGAAGAGAAGTGTAACGCCATTTCGGTAACGAGATTGCGTTTCGATTGTCAGTTTTAGATGATTTACTGTATGCACCCTAGCAGCAAAACTTTATGACTTTACTGTGGAAATTACAAGTTGATTTTAAAATATATTAGGTATTCTAAAAAATACACTTCTTTACAGTTTTCTACTATATTGTGGGTGCTTCGGGGAATGAACAATATCCGATACTTGACTTGGTCAACTTGCTCCGAGGCAAGACAACTTGTTCAAGTAATGAACGAAGTAAGTCTACATAACTCACTCATGAACGAGAAATCACAGTTTGCGCCTGCGCGGGCTTCCACGTCAGCAAGGGTGGTAAATTATTAACTAGACTCAGGAAAAAACTTTTACCTTTTTTATTTCTAAGTGGATATGTTACTATTAAATAATTAGGTCCACTTAATAATCTGTTGATATAGAATATGTTTATTCGAATTCGACGGGTCATCAGTAAAATTTGTCACGAACTGCGTTATAGATAGCGCGTTACAAAATTTAGTAATATTTTAATTATTTTTAATTTATTTACATACTAAATCATGTTCCAAAGTTATTTTTATTTATTTTGACATCCAACAGGAAGACATTATACATAGTAAGAAAATAATATTATAGATAGAGTAGTTATATGTCTCCCACAATAATTATTGGACAACACAGATAAGACAGTGATAATAAGAACTTAATACATATGTGGGGTACAAAAACAAAGGCAGCAATGTCAAAAAAAAATGTTTTGAATGCAGTTTTATCTCTAATTTAAAATGTTTAATATTAATTTAAAGTTGAACCGAGGATTACTAATTTAAGATTAATTCGGTGAAAAAAAGGCATGTTTTCAAGATTTTTTGGCGATATGGGTAGTGCTAGTTTGTTTACTTAATTTTTATATAATAATACATTACTTTTAAAAATTTTCATTGCAAAATATTTATATTTAAGCGAGTGGCAGTGAATCTCCGGAGGCGCCTCGAAAAAAGTTGCTTTGCGGTGTAGGGACATCATAACTCGAAATAAAATCATCTGAAACAAAAAAATTAAAATGCTCTTGTTAAAGGGGATGTTTCTCGAGGTAACTCCGTGAATATTTTTTTTTTCGATTTTTCAATTTTTGGTAGCACTTGGAAGCCAAAACACAGATTTTCGCTAAAAATCGGTCAATTTGTTACTGTAAAATTAACAATTATTTAAAAAAAAAAAGAAGAAAAATGCTCACGGCGTTACCTGGTGAATTGCGTGAAGAAGTACTGTGCAAAATTTCAAAACGATCGGCCCAATAGATTTTGAGTTACCTACGGCGTACACGGACTTCAAAAATGTCAAGTTTCATTGATCAAATGCTATGTACGCTACTTTACGGTGTTGAAGCGTGGACGCTGAAGATGAACACTCTAAATCGCCTAGAGGCGTTCGAAATGTGGATACATCGTAAAATGCTAAGGATATCTTGGACTGACATGACTAGTAATATTGAAGTTTTACGTAGAGCAAATACAGACACTTACTCAACACAGTACCTAAAGCTCCGTAAAATTTCGTACTTTGGTCATATAATGAGAGGCGACAAGTACTCCATCCTTCAGCTCGTCATGAAGGGGAAGATTGAGGGTCGCAGAGGGGTCGGAAGGAGGCGCCATTCCTGGCTTCGAAACATCCGAGAGTGGACCGGGATGAGAAGCGTGGAAGAGCTGTTCCGCACTGTCATGGACAGGGAAATTTTCTCCCAGATGATCGCCGACGTCGGGGGGACCCGAAAGGGCACATGAAGAAGAATTATTTTATACCTACATATAGTCGTCGATGCCAGTTCCGTACAGCAAAGAGTTTTCATCAAGAAGATCTAGAGCATCTTCTTGTCTCAAAACTCTTCCAATACAATAGCGCATCCGCTAATCATCAGTCTGAGCATCACTCAAATGTTCATAACTTCGTCAATTTTACTCCGATTGACTTGAAATTTTGACACAATATTTTTGTGATGTTATAAATTCATTTAAAAAATTTAAAATAAAATGCAAAAAAAAAATACCTCCCCCCCCTTAAAATGTACTGAATTCTGGATTGTATGTATCTATCCCTTCCAAAATCACGTAAAATCTCGAATTCATTATAAATTACATTATAAATTAGTAATCCTCGATGACTGCATTAAAATATTTTTGGATATTGCTGATTTTGCTTTTATAACCCACATTATAATGAACATAATGCACATGGTCGGTGAGGGTGAAGACTTTCCATTATCTGCCACACCATATGACGATACTCTTAAAAATTAAAAATATCTATTGAATATGTTATTGCAGTCTGAACATATACATGGGATGGGAGAAGATTTCATATTATTCATGTGATGGGTTCAAAGGGAAAAGTGGTAACTCTGTCCGGTAGATCCGAACGGGACGAGGAAGGATAGCAAGCTGCTGGTTTAAGGAGAATGATTTGGTTGTGAATAAATTGGAAAAGGAAGGATTGATCTGACAATATTTGCCTGTTTCCAAGTGTCCAATTTATTAAGTTGTGAATATTTTGAGTTTGTCCAAATTTTTCAGAACAATACTGGATTTTTGTCACAGGGACATCATTAATCAATCAATGCATATTATAGATGTCTCACAGAGACGAAATTATATTTTTATGGGAAAGTAAGTATAGAAGTCTTTGGGTGTACATAGGGCTTACGACCTATCGTACGGCTGGCTTAAGTGATCACTTTACACAATGTAACATTTGCCATTTCCACATGATAGAATGGGAAATGGCAAACGTTACAATATTGTCATGCAGCATCGTTCTTCACAGTCCGAGAACTTGTGAATGAGGTGGGGGTAAGTAATATTGGATCGGTACATTTAATTTTGCCGAGGACTTAGGCTTGAAGAGTGTCCGCAAAATTCATTTCAAGCTGATAATGATGGAAGATGCACCGGCCCATTCTTCGTATCTAATTTAGACTTTCTTTACCAAAAACTGCATCCCTCTGGTTTTTCAGGCTCCCAAATATAGTTCAGAAACCAGTTTAATTTCACTGGTAAGATATCAGTTAAAATATTTTTCTCTAGTTTGTATGAACTTGTATGAGAAGATGTATGAATGTGGCCGAAGCAAAAGTGGTGTGCCAGGATAGAAAAGTGTGGCATTCAATCCTCTCTGCCTACCCCTGCAGCGAAACGGCGTGATGGTTAGTTAGTTAGTTTGTATTAATTTCTATTGGTGAAAATCTGCTTGGATGTGATAAGAATGACCTTGAACATAATTTCACTAAAATGCCAGTGAAAATATAGACTCACTAGAAATACAGATTCACTGTAACATATGTACTCTAAGCGCACCCCCTAATTTGGTATAAACATTCCCATTAACCCTCCGTGTACGAGGTGGGGTATGACACACCCCAGCTGTTGAAAAATCGTAATTTACACGTAAACAATAAAGGCGCACAAGTTCGTTGTCTTAGTAGCTTCAAATGCGACGTTGCCATCCCGATCAGTGCTGTCAATTCAGTCGGGAGTCTGTCTCCAAGCGAGTTACACGCGCGTAAAGCGCGCCCTGGTATCACACACCTCACCTTGTACAGCCCGTGGCTCAAAAGGTATGTTTCTTATTTTGTTTTATACTTATTTATGTATTTAATGTTAAAATATTTATTTTCGGATAATAATTTCATTAAAAATGCTTCAGTTAAAGAAATATGACATTTTAAGAGCACTTTTAGAAAAAAAATGACGAGTTTGATTGTGAATATATGGATGCAGAACAGGTGTCTGATAATTCTGATCATATATGAGCTCACAAAGCCACAGGCAGTGTGGTGAATGCTAGCATGTTATCTTCTGATTCGGACAGTGACGATATACCACTTTTAGAGCTACTCAAATAAGGGTTTTATGTAGGTAAAGACGGGGTTACAAAATGGCAAAAAAATCCATACAGGAGCATGATTCGCACCAGAGCTGAAAATATTATTACTCGATAGTGGCATTGAAAAAACAAAACTTACTTGAGAGGAAAATTTATTTGTGAATCGGGTTTATCTTTAGTAAAAGATCACCTGAATACAAGAAGACAAAACCAAAGGCTTCTTAGAGAACTGCGCAAGAGAATAGAAAAATATTTTGAAAAACCCTCAGAAAATCTACAAAGACCACCGGCAAAAAACCTAATACAATGCAAAGATGTACAATGTGTCCTAGAAAAAAAGATAGAAAGACTAGGTACAGCTCTAAAAAATGTTACACGCCGATATGTTTGGAGCATGCAGATTTTTTACCAGGAAAGTGGGACTTTAAATCGGAAAGTGGGAACTGGCTTAATGCGCAATATTTCAAATCGAGATGATCGCATTTTAAAACGGCTTTCTTTGAAAAATCGTTTTGCTTCTGCTTCAGACCCAAGAGTAGAACTCCAAGACGCCACTAGTGCTACAGAACTATCCAAAATAGACTCAATGATATGGGTTTACGAGCAAGAAGACCCTCAAAAAAACCTCTATTAACTAAAGAAATGAAGAAAAAACGACTGCAATGGGCCAAAAAAAAACAAAATTGGTGTGTGAATCAAATTGGTGTATCAAAATTTAACTTGATTGGGCCAGACGATTTGCAGACAGTGCGCCGGAGATCCGGAGAGAGGTACAGCGATGAATGCATCGCACGCACAATGAAACATTCTCCATATGTCATGGTATGGGGATGCATCACATCACTTGGTGTTGCTAATCTCAAAATGCTAGAACCATCAGTGAATGCCGAGAAACATAAAAAATTATTCTTTAAGATGTTTTACTAACAACTGAGAATCTAACCCAAAAAATTGATGATCCAGTATTTCAGTACGATTCTGCACCTTGTCATTGTGCCCGCTCTGTGAGTTAATTTTCATGAATCTTTAAAATTAATTTATTATTTTTACTTGATGGACATACTCATCACTAAATTCCTTTAAATTTTTTTACAGATATTACAGTTCAAAGAATCTTTGGGATTGAAATCATTTTCATGGCCTTCAAATTGTATGTAATTTAGAATATTAGTGTCTAAATTAATTAAGACATTGATATAGAAATGATCCAAAAATAATTATAAAATAAGAATTATTTATGAAGTTGGAAGAGATATTTTGGATATTTTTCTTAATAAATGAAGTCTTCAGTAATTAAACCCCTGTTATTGTTATTACCCCATCAAATGTACGTTTATTAAAACTTAAGAATGGAAATAAGTTTCCCTTATTTACGTAAAATATAACGATTAGCTAAATACAACTGATAAGGTGGAAAAAACAACAAATAACGACCGAAATTATGTTTTCAATAGCTGCGGCTTTTTTTGTTGCGCGGGGTGTATATATATTTTTAAATTATTTAACTACTATTTTTAAAATCTCAAAGATCTAATATTTATATTCATCTTAGGGCCAGTTGTTTGATCAGTGGTAATGGTAATTTTTTAAGCAAAAAGCATAGATTTTTGTTTTTTCTACCAATCAAAAAACCCCCGAGTTACAAACATTACCATTACCAAAAATCAACCAATCGGCACTTACAGCCAAATCTCCCTTTCACAAATTAACTACTTGGGAAAGCTTAAGGTATTTTAATAATTGTAATTAATTATTGATATTAAAAGCCGCAGGAATAATGCTCCTAAGAGTAGAGATATTATTGAAACACTGTTAATACATCTGAATATATTTATTTTTACATTTCCATGTATACAAACCAATCAACTGATCAAGACAAAAATATAATCATCGTGTTGTGTATTTTTATTTACCTACTTAAATATAAGTGTTTTCAATGAAATTTGTTAATATTTTGTAAGAAAACTTGAATACTGCTGCAAAATTTACCATTATATGTACAAATAACCTTCTATTCATCTATGTAACACAAAAATGGTAATCCATTTCCCTTATGAAAATTATAATAAAATAAACCATCATAAACAACAATAATTCCACCTAATTACATAAGTTTCAATTATTTATTGACACCTCAATATATATTATTTATATTTTAAATATTTGTACACTTAACAGATTATTTATAATTATTGTAGCAAATGGCTAGCCAATTTTACTAAGGAAAAGTTAATGAGGGTTGAGACAAACCTTTCAGTGGCCGATCTAACCCTCGTTATTTTTGGCCATAAAACACGGATGGCATATTCTTACAGTTAATTAAAACAATCAAAACAAAGTGTTAGTAAATAACATTGTTCTATCTTCTAATATTAGTTTGTCACAAGACAACGTCTGCCCGTCGTATAGGCCATCCGGAATACATCTAATACATAGTTGCTATTTTTCTAATTTCTATAGTACATACTTATTGCAATCTGCCCATTAGAATAAAGTAACAATATTAAACAGTGGCATTCATTGTCTGTTGCAGTCATTTATGTGACAGCTAGACAGGATATATTATAATACTTGTCCGCAGATTAAAATAATAATTAAAGGAAGGACTTGTTTAATGGAAGAGATTATTACGTATTTTGAATAAAATATTTAATATTAATCATGTAAACACAACAATATAAAGCCAAGTTTGTTCAATATTATGATAACTCAAGAATAGGCTCATAAAGCCTAGTAAACACGAGGAAAAAATTCTAATTGATGATGTAAAATTAAATAAATCATAAATAACGTTAACTTTCTATAATTTATCCCCGCTTAAAATGAACATGAAAAATCTGGAAAAATTTCTTAATACGATTACATAAATAAGTACGGTGGAGACCTCTAGCTGAAATTATAACTAAGCCCTTTAGGAAGGAGCAGACTCGTTTTACTTAGGACTTGCCACGGATTCAGGGCTCAGGATATCCAATCCGTTTTTATAAATCTCAAGGATATACATATAGTACACTCATATTATTATTACATCTACTCAAGTGCATTTGGATTATACATTATAAAGATCTGTTTATTATTGTTGCGTTATGGTCATAATTCAATACTGCGCTTCAAGAGTTCATATTATTTTAAGATTTGGTGTATAAAGATATTCTAAACAAGTGAAACTAAATAGAAGCATGTAAAAAAAAATTATTAAATGTATAAAACAAATTAGACATTACGTACGAGCATGTCAACCAAAATTTTGATAAAATGGGGTGGATTGTTTTGGAGTATAGTCCCGGGATATAAAAGAAAAATGACCTCACCGGTTGTAAGCAATGATCACAAAGTCGGCACCTAGAAATTACCTACTAAACTTACATCTATCCTGTTCAATTGACAATCTTCTGGTCATGGTAAAATGGGATGGATGGTGAATTGTACTAAGTCAAGTATAAAAACTAACATAAAAAATATATACCTGCCTATGACATATCTCTATGGATTATTTAGATGGACATGCATAAGATCAGTTTTCTGTTTTAACGATCTGTACATACATATTTGTATCAGATTAATTATGTCCACAATTCGGATCTCCACCTTACTAGAGTTACCATGTGAAAATAACAATAGTTCATTATTAGCCCACAACTGTTGATTCATTAAAATAATTGACTACTTAAAAAAAATTATATGAAGAAAAAAGGTGAAGATCAAGGTTAGATAGCAATGTGATTTTCAAAGAGCATCTGGTAAGTTTTTTGTCATATACAAATAAAAATAAGGTCTGAAAAGTTTACAGCTTCCTTGAGTTTATTCTTATTCAAGATAATTTTAATTAATTTACTAAGCCTTAAAAATGATTCTCAAAATATTCAAAGTGTACTCATTAGACCATAAAAGAATCACCTAGTCTCCTTTACTCCTTTTTATTGAATGACAACACACATTCAGATAAATAATCAGTCTACACACGAGTGATTTAAAGGTTGGCAGTCATTTGATTTTACACTATTGCATCTACATCAAAATGAAGTTTCCTTAGCAAGTTTGGATATTGTATAAAAATGGTGTAATTAATTTACCAGCATTACTTTAGAATTATGTTCTTTCATCACAACCTGATTTTTAAAGCACGGCGAATGAACTGAATTAATTAATTAATAAAATAGTAAAACTATGACTGATTGTTCACCCGCAACTTCATTAATTAATATTTGAGTTCCAAAAGATTCCTACAAAGCAAACAAATTATTTTAATCCTTAATCCAGATGCACAGTGTTTAAATTCACCCTCATCACTGGGGAGGGAAAAACTCACAAAGATGAAATATTATATATATTTTTTTAATAAAACAATGATGCATATAAATTACACTATTTTTAAATACAAATATTAATGTTTTAACCGGTCATATGCCAGTGTAACGTAACGCGGAATGTACCCTGTCTGCCGCGCAATTTCGCAAACGATTGCTGTTTTTAGACACTTTTTTATGATGTTATATTCATGTAAAAATCAACAATAATCGCTAAGAAGTTGCAGTTTCTGGTTTCTCAATAAAGGTTCAGCTTCAATAATTACTTATACTTCAACAATTACTTGTACAATAATTACTTATTCATTAATTATGAAAATAAGTAGAAATTTACTGTCAGAAATATACGCACATGTTATCGAATAAAACCATGGAGGCAATAACACTAAAGATATAGTATTTCAATATATTCGTTCTAAGTATATCAAAGAATATAAAAATGCTCAATTATAACACTTTTTATTTTAAATAGACACTTTTTTAACAGATAAATAACACAAATACTGCGCAGTTCAAAAACGACAATTGGAATGATTTTTTGTCCGGTTTTCGTGGCAAATGAGGTTACTTGACGAATAAAACTCGTTCATTCATTCAAAACCCATAAACAGAGATAAAATAGGTCAAATTCGCATACATGTCTAGAAAGAGCAGACCTCAGCTCCGGCATACACAGGGTACAAAAATATTCACGTAGATCTATGCTCCGGCATAAAACCGGTTAGTAAAGAAGTGATAATTCCCAATAAGAAAATAAAATATTTGAGTGAGTCAAAAAAATCTTAGTATAATATACAAAATTTATGATCATAGCGAGTAGCGCCATCCACATACATTTGATGTGCGTAAGGAATAATGAAGTTAAGATTCAATTAGGGAACAAACAAAACCATAACAAAGAGAGAATATATAATATGTAATCGGCAAAGAAAATAATGTCACATCTGGAACCTATTAAAGCTTCACTTTGAAACTAAGTTTGTTGATAACCTGACGTGTCAATGAAAAATCGGAAGTGATATGTGAATAAAAATAACCCCTGGAAAATTTAACATCAGAAGCAAAATAGAAACAAGAAAATTATCATATTACATCATGAATTTAAAAAGTGTCACCAAATTTGAAAAAAATGCTATTTAGTGTTTATAAATTTTGAATTAACAGGGTTTTGCAATAAATCCAAATTTATTTTTGTCGGTCTATTGAATTTTGGAATAACAAACTTTCTACTTTACCATGTTTGTGTATGTCATTATCAATACATATAAGCAAAATTAGTTAGGCCGGGCGCCCTTAGCATTGTTTGAATGTAAAAATGCAATCTAAGTGGATTTTATATGCACTTGAGCCATTATATCAATTTTATTTGAACCATTCATGTTTTTAATTTCATTTTTCAGAAACATAGAATGATACAGTGAGAAATGTCTGATCATTTCCAGTAAAATAATACTTGTAAAAATGTGTTTAATTTAATTTTATGTGCGAGTACTTTTTTGTTTTATGGACGATAGAGGTGTATTACATATTTTACTATAATATTGAAACGTATTTGTTTTAGTAATAAGCAAAAAGTATAGCTCGATCAAACAAAGTATAGACAATTATACAGACACACATCTATTACACATTCATGTACACATATGCAATGTATTATTATTGGATTTGTATATGAAATCAACATAGTTTTCACAAGACAAATAGTTCAATTTACATGCAGATTAACATTGTGACACATATGTATGTATATTAGCAGTGCCTGTATATTACACAAGTATCAAAAATTCCTTTAAATTTGTTTAAAAACAATAGAATGTCAGTTTGCAGAAAAAGTACTTGGTGCATATTTCACGCATGTAAACAAAAATGTTTTCTACACGAGATTAAGCACCTTTCTGCAGCCCAAATCCTTGTAATGCTCAGAATAAATAAAGGACATGTGACAGAACATCCGTTTGTTTACACATTCTCACTATTACATTCAATTTGATAAATACATACGCAAATTTAACACACTGAAACACAACAAATAGGAAATGCGACAGGATAAATATTTTTCAATATGTGTGACTGAATACATTTTCCAAAATGAATTAATCACTTTAAAACTCATTAAATTTCATTAAGAAAAAAATTGTGAAATGAAAACTTATTTTTTTCTATCGAATAATTGTAGCTTGGATTTCACAGCACCTTCGCAAACCATGAGTCTCTGTTGGGACAGGCACTTGCGAGCACACGAAGGAATGGAAGGCCCTTCTTCTCTCCTCACTCCACCGATATCCACGTTGAGACACAAATCAGCAAACTTGTTCTGCCCCGTCAGCCGATGTCTCAGCTCTGCCATCCTGCGACCCGTTTCCCCAAAATTGTACTCTTTTTGAGGCTCCGAAATATTTCTAGCATCGTTATCCAAATGCCTTTTTACATCCAGAAACTCGGGCTGGATTCCGGCTTTACGTGGATTTCTATTGGAAAACATTATATCTCCAGTGGACATTTTGGGTACAAAACTGGGATTTCCTGGTATTTTGAATCTTGAACTGGATGAATAAGCGGAGGTTGATGGGGGTATATTTGTAAAGTTAGGCTTGAGACTGGATGGTTTAAAACTAGCACCTTTTCTTTCAAAATATTCGACAATTTTAGATATTTGCGCTGATCTTGCATTAGTTATACCAGAATAATTAATACGATCTTCAAAATATAATGAATCCGAGCCGGCTAAAGATGATATATCATCGGAGCTATCAGTATATATACTAGACGTCCGTTTACTGGAAGAATAAAGTAATTGATTAGTTAAAGTATTTCGTTGTAAAATCATATTGCTAATTTCTTCATCCATTGCCAGTCTGTTGACCAAGCCGAGATCCACGCTTCTAGCATCTATGTCCACGTGAGTGTAAGATCTGTGGCAAGGACATATGTTGTGTTTTCTATTATGATAAAATAAGCAACACCTACTTAATAATTGACATTCCTCGGATGGTTGGGTAGTCCGGCCCGCCCTGTGCAGGTTGCACTGCCCGCAAATAGTTTCTGAATCTGCTTCTGAAACAGACTGATCATCGCTGTGGGCTTTTGTACTCCCACAATCACTCTGCTCCGTGTCCATACAATGTTTTGGACACATAAAAGATCCAAATGCTGCAGTGTCAGCCTCGTGAGCTCCCCTCAGGTATTCTCTAGAGGACGATGGATTTAGACAGTCCAAGTCATCTAGACTTCTGAGGGAACTAACGGTTGTTGTCGACATGGCCGAATCATCTTGAAGGAACAGGCTGGAATTTGCTGAACTACCCGAAAAAGTGCGACACCCCAAAGCATGTTCCACATTAATATTCTTAAAACAGTATTTATGGTGTAAAATATGACAATAGTTATCTAAACAATTATGACATAATAATAAATTTGATTCACAACCAGTATTTTCATCTTTCAGTGGAGTCTTATCTGTAAACTCCGTGCAGTGATTGCACGTCTCCGCATGTTCACTGCACCTATCATTCTTATCTCCGACAGTGTCCTCTTTTTTAGTACACTTTTTAAGTTCACATTGTTCATCTACATTTGCCGAGAACTCATCGCTACATAAATGGCTAAGTTTATTATGTACCACGTCTTGAGAAAATGCACCACAGATGTCTTTACAGTCACAGTCACTTTCAAAAATACTATTAGGATTCTCAACATCGCACATTTTAGCTGAATTTTTGTCTTCCGATGAACTCTCCGTCGCATTGGTAGACTGGGAGAATTTTTGAGAAAAAAGGCACTTTTCTGTATAGGGACATTTACAATGACAAAAAAACCTTAAAACGCAAGGACAAACTGAATTGAGGTTGTAACAGTCTATAAAGCAATTTGATGTGGCAAAATCTTCATTAACAACTGAAAAAATACCACTTTCACACGAACCTCTCCTTCGCAGTACATTACTATTTCTCAAGTTCAACAGACTTGGGCTAACCGAGTTATCTACAGACAACTCAATACTGGAACTACTCTTTTGCAGTAGCACGGGTGATGATTTGTTGGGAACTTGAGAATACTCCGGCTCGTGGCAGGTGTCCCCAGTGACAGTATTGGAAAGTGAAGCACTTTCGGAATTGCCTCCCTGTTCACATTCCTTAACATTCTTAAATAATGGATGTGTAAATAAAGATTTTGCTTTGATTTTATTAGCAGAATTTTTTATAACAGATTGAGTACCACTGCTATCTTTGGAACATTGCAAGGAGCTTCCGTCCGATACTTTCAAACCATTTTCAGGGTGATCACAAGATTTTGTGGATGCCATACAACAAAATCCTGTATCGACATTACACAAATTGTTAGTATTTTTATCATCGTTACAATTTTCATGTTCCGGACAATCGTGGATAAAATTTAACGAGACTAATTTATTAACACAGTCCTGCAACCGATCTCCAGTGCCGGAACTAGGTTGCAGAGAATTATCAGCATCCGGTTGTACAAAACTATTCTGTCTCGATAAAACTGGAGAAACTGGTAAAGAGCTAGTTTGTTTAACACTGAGAGAGTTGCTCGATTTCTCACACGGCACTTTTTTACACAAACTGTCAACTTCATCCACTGTTTTAGGCAATTTGGATGCTTGAGCATTACCTCCGAAAAATGGCGATGGTAATTCAAAGCACGAAGAAAAAAGATCACCTACTCCAGACGCAAACGAGCTGGGTGATCCACCCAGAATCTTCTTGACACCCCTGAATTGAGCGAAAGTGGTGAAGGGATTAGGTGTGGGTAAAGCGGCATTTCCTTCCGTCTTAGTAGTGTTCCTCGGCTTGTAGTGAGGATCCTTTAATAACATGATCTCGGCAATCTTGTTAAGAGTAAGGCGGCTAGACAGCGGCAGAGCAGCATGAGCAGAGAGGCGGGGTGGGGAGGGGTGTCCCCGCTGAAGTAGGTGACAGCGAGCCTTATCCGAGGGAGCGGTATGAGGCCAAAAAATTAGACCACTCACCGTCTCGGACAAAGAACGACGATGTTGCACTGAAATTTATAGAATATTGATTAACATTATTATAATAATAATAATTACAGCCTAAATCACATTAATGAAATGCAGCAAAAATACAAATAATAAACGTTCTAAATAAAGTTTTATAAACATAGTTAGAATTTCAAAGAAAAAAATTACAAATTACAAAATACGATTTAATTTAAACAATTAACATTTGTTCTCAGCAAGCGCAAATATTATTTGGTGTGAAATGGAGCAGTGTACAATCAGGATTAACCTGGTTTCTAAAAATATAGGCCACTAGTGCCCAAACTATTAAGTACCACTCCATTGCAATTCATTTTCAAAAGCATTTAACTACTCGTTGAGATGGCCAAGATCTCCAATTAATTGTAAGCGCTTGGAATCATGATGATGACGATTCAACTATTTTATAAACTATCCTCAATTGCTACTGACATGCTTTTATTACCCACCCCTCCCAACTACTACCCACCATGCTTCATCTGTCCTGGTGGGATCACGGACCCACCCTAAAATCGATGTGTGTAATATAAAAATGAAAAATAATTAAAACATAAAAACTCACATTTTTTATGATATCCTTTGTCTGCTTTCGAAGCAGAACTAACTGTATGTTCCTTTCCCATTGTATTATTAGTGCCAGGCTGTGGAACACTAGACAGATCACTCTCAACAGAGCCTGCACTGCCGGCGGCATATTCTCGCAAGAGCGATACATCTACAGAATTCCGCTTGGAGACT
This sequence comes from Agrypnia vestita, assembly GCA_016648135.1. Classification (NCBI taxonomy): domain Eukaryota; kingdom Metazoa; phylum Arthropoda; class Insecta; order Trichoptera; family Phryganeidae; genus Agrypnia; species Agrypnia vestita. Next base: position 7,163 of record JADDOH010011396.1, on the reverse strand, counting down.
TCTGACTTTAAAGCCATATGCCGTACGGGAGAGCTGAAGTAAAAAAAGTTTGTAAACAAATTTGCTAGATATTTGTTATTAAATATTAAGCTAGCGATAAAACATCCATCTACCCAATTAGTTACCAAGTAATTGGAAGTTGGAGCTTCGTTTCATTGTGTATTGATAAGCCCGAGCCTCGATCTGGCAAAACTTGTTTTGACTTCTTCGGTACGGATTTTTGGAAAAAAAAATTATTCAGGATTAGAAGAAAAACCACCACTTTGATTATGATATGAATACAGGATGACGTTTTTAAATATGATTATTTGGCAAAGAATATTAATTTGACAATCGACAACTGATTAACTAACTTAAACTATTAATAAATTTGAAAGCATGTTTGTGTGTTTTAGGCCCGGTTGTTTCAAATTGGATTAAAATAAAAGTTTGTTTAAAGCATAGATTTTTACGGAAACTGATAGTTTGATTGGTGGAGAATGCAAAAATCTATGCTTTAAACAAATTTTAACTTTAATCCAAGTTGAAACAATCGGCCCTTAGAAGCATTTAATCAAAACTAGCAGTTAAGCAACCAGCTGTCACCGATTGCTTGCTGCTAAGCCGGCAGCTGTCTGGTCTGCTGCGTGGCCTGTAGTAGTAACTGTACGACCATTTCTATTTACTTGCTGCTTAACAATGTGGTCGGCTATGGTGGCCGCTTCAATGCAACATTTTTTCAATAAATAAGCCGTACATACGAGGCATATTATTTCATTGTGTTTATACTCGTAAACATCAACACTTACACGTACTAATTCGATTATATTTCATAAATGGAAGGACCTATATACACTATATAGCAGGCAAATAGCAATGTAATAAATAGCTCACCTGTGAGTAGAATTATTTTCAGAGCAGGACCACGAAGCATTTTGTTTCCTGTCTAAATCTTCAATAATACTTTCGAGTTTTGTAATTATCTCCGAAAATAGTGGTCTGGATTTTGGCTCAAACTAAAAGTAAAAGTCAAAACAAAAAATTTGAGGCTACGTAGGTAGGTATTATAAAATAGAAATCGTTTAATGCTCAAAGATATCATCCAATACTAAAATGTAATTTGAATTTCACTCTTGAACCATTCATCTACCAATTGTATAGTTCTATGGCGGTCTAGCCGCATGGATCGAGGCTACACCCACCAATCCGGGCTAGCCCAGTCTTGGTCGACGCAGGAACATGACTCTGTCACAGGCCGCTGTGCCATACGCAAGTGACATTCCCGTATGTAACATCACTTGTAAATTGTTACCAATAAATAGCATTGTTCAACTGTGAGTATCATTTGCATCCTGTATTCGCTCTACATATATGACACTCACTAAACACAAGCAACATGCTGACACGACAAGATACCTCCAGACGAGTGGAAATCCTCTCCAATCACCACACACATAAGCTTGCCAAAGTTCCTTTAAATTCAGCCCAAAAATATTTGCACTACTTTTGGTAAGTTACAAAATTCGCTAAATGCACAGTATTACACTGATTTTAAGGCAAAAAACCGTATTTCAATTCATACAAAACATTTTAAGTGCACCATTATGAAGCCATTCAAAAATGCACATTTTTTGACAGCTTGTCTCAATTGCGAGAAAATCAACCATTATATTGTCGTCCTTTTCTAGCAAAAACCTTTCTCTCTGACGTGATTTTCAATACTCTCCTTCAATATCCGGATGACTTACTTACTTACCATCACGCCGTTTCCCCGAGGGGGTAGGCAGAGAGGATAGAGCGCCATACTCTTCTGTCCTGACATACAACTTTCGCTTCGTCTACATTCATACATCTTCGCATGCAAGCTCGACGGTTGTTCAGACTTCTAACAGGACCATCTTCCAGTATCTGGTTAATCTGGTCATGCCACGTCTTCCGTGGTCGCCCTCTTTTTCTGGCGCCGTCAACACTTGCATCATATATCTTTCTTACCATTCTTTCCTCATTCATTCGCTCAACATGCCCAAACCACCTGAACGACCCTATTTTTATTCTCTGTATTATGCTATGATCAGCTCTACATTCATTCCTAATATCTTCATTCTTTACTCTATCATACATGGATTTACCACACATACGTCTAAGGGACCTCATCTCCACTGCATTCAATCTACTTTCGTTCCTCTTCTGCCAGCTCCAGGCTTCACTTCCATACATTAGTGTCGGTACCAGAACTCCATTATGTACCGCCAGTTTTGCCTCGGTAGACATATTTCTATTAGAAATTATTGCATTCAAAGCACCGTTCACCCTATTCCCGGCAGTCACTCTCCTCTCTATATCTTTCTCAACATTCCCTCTTCTATCGAACATACTTCCAAGTACACAAACTCATCTACTTGTTCCAAACATTCATTGCCTACTAGTATCTCACACGTTGTCTTACTTTCCTCCTTCTCGAATACCATTACTTTTGACTTCTTTACATTCATAATAAGGTCACTTTCCTTGCATACATCATACATCCTGCTAACTAGACATTGTAGGTCTTGTTCGCTATTTGCCATTAATACCGCATCATCCGCGTACAGTAAACAGCATACAATCAAATCACTCATTTTCGCTCCTATATTCATACATTCCAGTTCTTTCACACAATTATCCATATACAAGTTGAACAGCCATGGAGACATTACACAACCCTGTTTGACACCTTTTGTTAAGAGTATGAAATATGCATAAACTATCTCAAACTGAAAAAATAGACCCTCACTAACGTCTGATAGATGCCGTTGGAAAGAGGGAAATCAGTATGGAGCACGACATACACTGCCGTATAGAGGAGCCATTTACAAGACAGTTTTGATACAATAAAGATTATGGGATCACGATTTTGTTAATTGGAAACCAAGCCGGGATATACAATATTAACTCACAATGCAGCAATGAAAGGTCAGCCTGAGGAAATCCGGGATGGTGTCTCCATCACAAAGTTGTGCAAATGCTTGGTAGTCCAAACCAAAATTATCTGTTCGGGGAAGAATGTCAGGATCAGCATCCAACTAAAAATAACAAGAAATCTTATTAGGACAATAGTTTTAACTCGGCAGCTCTTCTATTATGTGACAAAAGTATTTAAATGTGTTGAAGTTATCATTTATAAAGTGTGTGCGCATGGATCTAACAAAACAATACAAGAGAAAAAAAATTGAAATGCTTCAATACATACTCTATTTGCTATTAAAATATTTTATCCATTGCTTATGCTAAAAAAACACCTTTTAACCCATTCCGTGCCCACATCGTGTATACCTGACGCGGGCCTGGAATATGTTAAAAGTGAGACAAGAATTTAAAAAAAATTGAATATTTTAAATTTAATAAAAATAACAATAAATGGCCGTGTGTGTGTGTGTGTGTTGGTGAACTCATTTGTAAATAAACATCGCCCGCGAAAAGCAATTAGTGAATCATTGCTGACCGCATATGAATGAAAAGGGTCATTAAGACGAAAAAACATTCTGTATTATGCCTTGCTACATATCCCTTGATTTGAGCCCATATCAATTCAATTGCGTTGTATTCGCAATGGTAAGGCGGTAATCGTATTACTTGGTGCCCATATTCCGATGCGATTTCATCAATGACGTATCGTGATTTTGCCGGCTTGTTTTGTTTTAATAATTGAAGTAACTCCGCTTTCAACATGTCCATATTTGCATCTATGCCATTTTTTTGAAGCCACTCAACGATATCAGCTTTCTTTTGGAACTGAGCAGGCAGCTTATCGATCTTCATCGAGTGGTACGGGGCATTGTCCATTATTATTTTAGATGGTTCGGGAAGGCTACACAACATTGTGGTAAGCCGCTCCGTAAACTTTTCTCCGTTCATTTCTCGTGATAATCTCCAGTGGTTTCTGATACAAAAGCCATCAAGGATCCTTCGACGAATCCATTAGCGGTCCCGGCGTGACAAATTATAAGTCTGCCTCCTTTTCCAATTGGAACTTTAGACGTAGATGCTGCGGTGTCATCGGTCCAAGAACGGCTAACTGTATGGTTGGCATTAAGCCACGTCTCATCCAAAAACACCACATTTTGCCAATCTTCTATTTGGTTCACATTTCGTAAAAAAGTACACCTTGTCATCATTATATCGTTCCTTTCCATTAATATCTTGCGTTTATTACACTGCCTGTACGCAAAACCTAGCTCACTCAAAATTTTTGATAGTGAAGATTTTCCACCGAAAAATAAACCAGCTTCTTTCAGTGATTTCAGTAACTTTTCCCTCGTTGGTTATTCTTTGCGTAAATAAAAGCCATACACATGTCTTCGGATGGCATAACTATCCAAATTATCGACGCCTACGATTGGTTTTGATCGTTTTCTCTTTTTTGGCGTGCGAAGAACATTATCATCCATACCAGTGTCGCCAAATTTATCCTTGCTAATTCTTATGACAGTTCGCTTTCCAATGTCAAGCGCATCAGCTACGCGATCAAGCACTGACGTCACCGGTAATAAAGGCCCACCATTTTGAGTTTCACGTTCGAAATAATCACGAAGTTTTACAACGAACCCACGTGCCTGACTGTTTAAAACAGTTTTCTTTGAGTGCTTCGGCATAATGACGAGAATCAAACAAAAATCATTAACAAAATCCAAATTAACGAGCAGGGGTCAAAATTTATAACAGTATCAATGTCCGAAATCCAAAGCTTGGTAAAAAACAGAAAGCGTAAACAAAGTCCAAATTAACGAGCAGGGGTCAAAATATAAAAGTATCAATGTCCGAAATCTAAAGCCAGGTAAAAAACAATATCATAATCACAGCGTGCACACATTCGTTCTTTCCGTAACAATGTTAAAACAAAACTGTCAAAACCTTAGAGTATCTGCAATATATAGAGGGATAATAAAGCATTTTACCAAACCTTTATACGTGGTAAAATAGAGCTTACTCAGTTTAAACAATATGGCGACACATGAGAGAAAAAGAGACAAAAAAACATCACTCGGTCTGATCCGTCTTTTATTGTTTTGTAGCCGTTTTCTTTGCCCTCTAATAAAGCCATAGAAAAAGATCATATTTAGAGGGCACAATCGATCTGTCAGATTTGTTGTGTTATTTTGGATACTTATTCTGAGTATTCTACGCATATTATACAGGCAATCAATATCCTATAACATTTTGAATCATTTCGTTCATTCCATATTTAATGTTGATGGACATCACTACTCTGGCGTTCGCGCAATAAAGTATAGCATTTGTCCTCCAATGTTTAGCTGTCATTAATTACGAAACTTCATGTGAGTCTAAACGTCAAAAGTGCCATCATAGAGTGGCTAGAGGGCCATACTGTAATGAGCTAATGACTTCTAGGAATTATAATGTGTTTTGTTTATATTTCATGTTCATTCATTTTATGTATATAACTGTTACTATAAGGTTTATGTTTTGATTTATTTGTAAGACTTTATTTCCGCATCGGGGCCTCGACCAACTTGTCTAACTTTAAAAATTTTTGATTTTATATGTATGTTTATGTGTAAATTTAATTCTTTGTTTGAAATAAAATGAGTGGAATTAGCGGTCTTATTACTGACGAATCCTGACGGGAGATATAAGGTTTTGTGCATTATTAAGACATCCGCGAGATTCGGAAATAAACGTATCTCATTGTGGAGGATGACGGCCAATCTCGCGGATTAAATTAAATAGTAAAAATATGTTTTTTGCCAGTTTTTAGATAACTGCGCAGTAGATTTGAAAGTCCGTTCAAATGGTCGCGCAGGCCGACGTTTGAACGCGACAAGTCGGCGCCAGCCGGGGGCCGCTGTTTTATGGACCAGACGTACGCGGCGCGTGGAGAGTTTGCAACGCCGTAAAACCAGAAAGTTCACGAGATGAACTCAGAAAAAGTGCACAAAACCTGGCATGTTATATATCGTTGGATTCGGCATGTCATTTCCTGTCAGAATTAGTTATAAAATAAAGAATCGGATTAGTTTGGAAGGAGATACATCGAGAGATAGGAATCGGCCTTTTTGAGGCGATTTATGAACGCCGACACATCCGGACACATTAGTCCTAATTAAATTCACATGCGGATGTGCCAGGCGTTCAATTTGACTTAACATTTATATATATACACCTCCCCATTCGGGAGATAATTTGGCTAGACGGGCAAAATGGTCCATTTAGAGTATGAGCCGGCACGGTATCGCCCGAGCGGGCGACTTTGATCCGCTCGGGAATGCTGCGCTCACCACCATCCGCCACTGGGTATTCTCGAGATGTCTCTCCCCTCCATTACTAATCCCATTTTGACCGTTAATTTTCCGTTATGTCTAGATTTTAAGTATAAATAAAGGAAGATTCCGTAGACCCAGCATCCTCAGTTCGCCGAGATTACTTTTCCCTCGTTACGCTGCCGGTCCGCGGAATCGTTTTTTGCTAAAAAAGTGTATTTTATTTTTTATTGAATTTCCTGAAAAAGTGTTTTTTGTTGTTCTTTCTAATTTACCTTTGTGCTTAAAATATTGTAAATTCATACTGAATTTCTCCCACCGTAACGCGGAGACCCACCCTATATTTAGCTATTTTTAAATTCGGTTTTTTAGCCAGCTGGGTTTTAAAATATTTTGGGGATTTTTAAATAGTTTTTCGAATTTGGTATGGCCCTGTGCGTACCAATATACGTAAACATTACATTATATTCAAGAACACATTATTTTTGTGAGTTGCAATTTTTCAGAACAAGGTTCTATGAAATTTGAAATCAAATTTTTATTAATCAATTAGGGCCGGTTGTTTCAAGTTGGATTAAAGTAAGCGTTCGTTTAAAGCATAGATATTTATGAAAACGGATTGTTTGACTGGTGGAGAACGCAAACATCTATGATGTAAACCATCTCTTACTTTAATCCAACTTGAAACAACCGGCCCTTAGAAAGATACACAGAAAAATCAAAATCACCATAAAAATATTATGGCTGCTACCTGGATTCGAACCCAGAGCACCTCGCTTTCCGGGCGGGTATGCTACCATTACACAAACGTACCGTTGATTTTGATTTTTCTGTGTGTCTTTCTAATTGATTAATAAAAATCAGCAAATTAGAAAAGATTTTTAAAATGAAATGCCACAATGCGAGGAATGCCAGTACATACATACA